>SDVV010000279.1:0-34296 GCA_016164225.1 Gammarus roeselii | reverse complement strand
TGAAGGCGCTGCAATTCTCCTTTCCAGTACTTGGGCTGATAGGCTGTTGTTCGCCTGTTTTTGCGCGGGATATGCTCATGTTCGATATTTTTAAACGCAGTCAAGAAATAGTCAAGCGATTGATTGACATCTTGTCCTAAGGTTATATTTGCTGACGTTATTGACTCTCTAAAGCCATCATAATTAGTTAATTTGAAGTTAGGGACTTTTACGCAGTTTGTTGGTGTTTTCAACTCGAGCTCTATCAAAAAACAGATACAGTTGTGGTCACTAGTTCCGAGTGGTTCGCCTACTTCGACGTACGTGACATGAGAGTCGCTTGCACTAAATAGGAGATCAAGAATGTTGCTACCTCTTGTAGGTGTCTTCACTATTTGAGTCATGAACTTGTCGTCTGCAAAATCAATCAGACGTTGGCCGGTGGCAGTACATTCGTCTGATTCCAAATCAATGTCGGGGATATTGAAGTCGCCAAGCACAATACTGTGTTGTATTGTGACAACATCGACGAGGGTGTTGTAAAGATCGATATCATCTGCAACCTTGCTTTTTGGGGGGCGATAGACGAGAGTGATTTGATATTTTATGTGATTGCCGACTACTTTGATTGATACTATGTCGTGCCTGTTGTTTGGAATGGTGACTTCTAATATTTGCATATTGTTTGTCACGAGAAACAGCAATCCTCCGCCCTCTCGGCCTTGTCTATCTTTGTAAAATAGTGAGTAACCGGGAAGAGTAAATTCGCCTAAATAATGCCTGGTGCTCGATTCCATCCACGATTCTGTGATAGCTATTATGTCGATACTTTCATTCAATGCAAGGATACCTAATTCTTCGATTTTGTCTCTGAGACTTCTAGCGTTCACGTTGTAACATTTAGAGTACCGTTAGTCACATTGACTTGATTTGCTTGACTTATTTTGCTTCAACCCTGAGATCTTGTGTCGGAGCCAAGACTTTCGTTTTCGTTTACACGGGTTATACTAGCGGAGCTGCGATTACTGCCTCTAACTCGGACTGAATTGGTGACAGGAACTGTTTTGCTAGGACCTGTGGTGTTGTTTTGATGAGCACTAGTATCTGTTGTGTATCTCGTGTTGAAACGAACGGAGGTCGCTGTGTCGTTTCGTCGGGCACTGCTGGCGGAGTTGTTGATATGATATCGTTTACGTTTTTTGACTAATTTTCGTTGACAAGTCCAGCGCCGATGTTTTTAAGGATGTTTTCGATAGTATCAAGTCCATACATGTTAATACGAGCCTTGTTGGTGATTCTATTAAAGTTATAGTACTTTGGGTTGATCATCGTATCCCAATGATCCGAAAAATAGATTTTCTGGGCTTTGCAGAAAGTTGCTAGGTGATTGTTAAGTAAAATCATCTTGCTTAACTTATATCTACTTTGGTTCGGATGGGGCAGGATGCCAGTGACATGGAATATGCGTGTGAAGGTTTGATGTTGTTCAGCATGGCTTCGTACCTTTTCCATGTCAATTCCGTCTGCGTCACGTCTTTAGCTCCGACTTGAATTATAATTCGCTTGGATGAATGTATCCTTTCCTTTGCGATTATGCCTGCGACCTCGTCAAGTTTCAAATCGGCTTTGCCTAGTATTTTCAGTTGAATTCTCCCTTTTCGCTGATTTGATTTGAAGGAGGTGACATTGTAATCAGCAATCACAATAATTTCCTCCGTATTCGGGTAGTCCAATTCATCGGGCAATACATCGAATCGGTTTCGTGTATTGGGTCGAAAGTGGTGAGATTGTGGTCCGGCGGGTGTTGCATTGTCACAGCGTGGCTGCCTCCTACTAACTACAGTTGAGTACAGTGCCTCGCTATCTTTGACTGAGTTTACTGTCAGTTTAATACGATCGTTTGTCTCAGCGTCTAGAGTCGAAAGATTCTTAACGAGTTCGGAGACTAGGTGCACTTGGAGTGAATCGCTTAGCGTTAGCTATTCAGAAGTTGTCAAGAAGAAAAAAAAAGTGCGTTCGACAGGTAAAAAAAAGTGCTACAACATATTTAAACACCAAATCATTATGAATAGCTGTTCAAAAGTTATTGACCTCCAAAGTTTCGCTAAAATTCGCTATTATGTTCAATATGTATTTGTGGACTTGGCAGATTTCTCGGAGAAAATGAAATTATGCTTCTGTGGAAACGCATAGCGTGAGCCACCCAGATGGGTTAGAGACAATCGGAATAAAGTTTATCGTAGAATAAGAGTGGGACTACATTATCTTGTTCATCCAGATCATTCTGCATGAGGAAAGGAGAGTTATCAATTTTCAAAGTTGAGATTTTTTTTCGTACTTTTTTGTTTTTGATATTGTGGGCGATCCCGTGCACAAAAAAATGATTCGATTAAAAGGTTCAACAGGGGAAGAATAGCTTAACAACATAATTTGTGTTTGTTAGCATTCTGCAGCTTGTTTCAAAAGTTATTTCAAGTCAAAGTTGGTCAATTTTTGGATTTTCAAATTTTTATCTCTTTCAAGGGCTTAGATTGAGCCAACCAGTAGTCACTCAGAAAAAATTATGCGTGCGTTCATAAGCCCTTGCGTAGTTCTACAACATCGTCTCTGCATGCCGCATCATTCTGACCAGCGGTTCAAAAGTTATTGAAGGTTGAATTTTTGATTTCTGAAATTTTAGATTTTTTAGATTTTCTTTTTGTACTTTTTCAAAAGTTATTCCTAGTCAAATTTGGTAAATTTTCGAACTTTTAATTTTTTCTTCCAAGTGCTTAGCGTGAGCCAATCAGTAGTCGCTCAGAAAAAATATTGCGTGCGTTCGAAAGCCCTTGCGTAGTTCTACAACATCATATTCGCATACCGCACCATTCTGACCAGCGGTTCAAAAGTTATTGAAGGCTGAATTTTGGATTTCTGAAATTTTTGATTGTATCTCTTTGCGGAATCGCTTAGCGTTAGCCATCCAGAAGTTGCAGATAAAAGTAGTGTTGCAGATAAAAGTAGTGTTACAACATATTGAAACACCAGAATATTCCGACCAGCCGTTCAAAAGTTATTAAGCTCTAAATTTTCGATAATATTCGCTATTTCATTCATCTTGTATTTGTGGACTTTCAAGGGCTTAGCAAGAGCCAAACAGTAGTCTCTCAGAAAATATGATGCGTGCGTTCAACAGCCCTTGCGTAACTCTAAAACATCGTAGTAGATAACCGCATCATTCTGACCAGCAGTTCAAAAGTTATTAATGATTGAATTTTTGATCGTTGAAATCATCGATTATTTCACTCTGCGGAAATTACACTTTGCGGAATCGATAAGCGTCAGCTATCCAGAAGTTGGAAAGAAGAAAAAATGTGTGAATCGACAGGTAAAGAGTAGTGCTACAACATATTGAAACACCAAAACATTCCGATCAGTCGTTCAAATTGTACTTTTTGGTTTTCGATAGTGTGGGCGATACCGCTGGCAAAATTTTGATTCGATTGAAGTGTTCAACAGAAAAAGAGTAGCACAAAAACTTATGATTCGCGTCTGTTAGAATTCTGTAGCTTGGTTCAAAAGTTATTCCAAGACATAAATAGTCATTTTTTTTAATTTTCGAATTTCTACCTCTTTAAATGGCTTAGCGTGAGCCAACCAGTAGTCTCTCAGAAAAAAACAATACGTGCGTTCAAAAGCCCTTGCGAAGCTCTACAACATCGAATTCGTATACCGCATCATTCTGACCAGCGATTCAAAAAATATTGAAGGTTGAATTTTCGATTTCTGAAATTTTTGATTTTTTTACTTTGAGGAATCGCTTAGCGTTAGCCATCCAGAAGTCGCAGAGAAGAAAAAAAATTACGTTCGGCAGGTATAAAGTAGTGCTACAACATATTGAAACACCAAAACATTTCAACCAGCTATTCAAATGTTATTGAGCTCCGAATTTTCGATAATATTCGCTATTTTATTCATCATGTATTTGTGGACCTGTCATTTTTTTTCGGAAAAGAATCGAAATTGTGCTGTTGCGGAAACGCTTAGCGTGAGTCACCCAGACATGTTAGAGACAATCGCAATTAAGGTTCATGTCGCAGATGAGTGATACTATATTATGCTGTTCTCCCAAATCATGCTGCACGCGGAGAAAAATGTAATTGATTTTCAAAGTCAACTTAAAATGAAATTTTTGAAGTTTACTTGTTGGTTCCCATTATTGTGGGCGATCCCGTGCACAAAAAATTTGATTAAATTGAAAGGTTCAACAGGAGAAGAGTAGCCTAACAACTTATAATAAGTGTCTCAGCATTCTGCAGCCTGGTTCAAAAGTTATTCCAAGACAAGGTGGGTAAATTTTTGGATTTCAAATTTTTAACTCATTCAAGGGCTTAGCGTGAGCCAACCAAAAGTCTCTCTGAAAAAAAGATCCGTGCGTTCAAAAGCTCTTCCGTAGCTCTACAACGTCGTATTTGTTATACCGCATCATTCTGACCTGCGGTTCAAAAGTTATTCAAGGTTGAATTTTGTATTTTTAAAATTTTGTATTTTTTTACTTAGCGGAATCACTTAGCGTTAGCCATTCAGAAGTTGCAGAGAAGAAGAAAAATGCGTGTTCGACAGGTGAAGAGTAGTGCTACAACATATTGAAACACCAATGCAGTCTGACCAGCCGTTCAAAAGTTATTGAGCTCCAAAGTTTCGCTAATATTCGCTATTATGTACATGGGGTGTTTGTGGACTTGGCAGTTTTTTCGGGAAAATCGAAATTATGCTGATGTGGAATCGCAATGCGTGACCCACCCAGATATGCTAATGACAATCGAAAAGAAGTTTTTTCTAGAATAGAAGTGGGACTACATTATTGTGTTCTTCCAGATCATTCTGCAAGCGGAGAAGAGAGTTATCAGTTTTCAAAATTGAGATAAAATGAATTTTTTGAATTTGTACTTATTGGTTTTCGATAGTGTGGGCGATCCCATACGCAGAAATTTGATTCGATTGGAAGGTTCATTAGAAAAAAAGTAGCACAATAACTTTTAATTTGTATATGTTAGCTTTCTGCAGCTTGGTTCAAAAGTTATTCCAAGTCAAAGTTGGTAAATTTTTGGATTTTCAAATTTCCAGCTCTTTCAAGGGATTAGCGTGAGCCAGCTAGTAGTCACTCAGAAAAAATGATGCTTGCGTTCATAAGAACTTGCGTATTCGAATACCGCATCATTCTGACCAGCGGTTCAAAAGTTATTGAACGTTGGTGTTTGGATTTCTGATTTTTTTCTATTTTTTCTTTGCGGAATCGCTTAGCGTTAGCCATCCAGAAGTCGCAGAGAAGAAAAATTATTTACGTTCGACAGGTGAAAAGTAGTGCTGCAACATATTGAAACACCAAAACATTCCGACCAGCAGTTCAAATTGTACTTTTTGGTTTTCGATAGTGTGGGCGAACCCGCTCGCAAAAATTTGATTCGATTATAAGGTTCAATAGGAAAAGAGTAGCACAACAACTTATAATTCGTGTCTGTTAGCATTCTGCAGCTTATTTCAAAAGTTATTCCAAGTCAAAGTTGGTCAATTTTCAAAATTTCAAATTCCTTATTCTTTCATGGGCTTAGCGTGAGCCAACCAGTAGTCTCTTTGGTAAAATTATGCGTGCGTTCAAAAGCCCTTGCGTAGTTCTACCACATCGTGATGGCATATCGCATCATTCTGACCAGCGGTTCAAAAGTTATTAAAGGTTGAATTTCGGATTTTTGAAATTTTAGATATTTTCACTATGCGGAATCGCTTAGAGCCTTAACCATCCAGAAGTTGTAGAGAAAAAAAAAGGTGCGTTCGACAGGTAAAGAGTAGTGCTACAGCATATTGAAACCATAAAACATTCTGCCCAGTCGTTCAAAAGTTATTGAACTCCAAAGTTTCGCTAATATTCGCTATTAAGTTCATTAGGTATTTTGGACTTGGCATTTTTTTCGGAAAAATCGAAATCATGCTTTTGTGGATACGCATAGCGTGAGCCACCCATATATGCTAGAGACAATCAAAAATTAGTTTCTTGTCGAAGAAGAGGATACTACATTATCTTGTTCTCCCGAATCTGTTTGCACGTGGAGAAAAAAGATATCGATTTTCAAAGTTAAGTGGAAACGAAATTTTTGAATTTGTACTATTTATTTTTTGCTATTGTGGGCGATCCCGTGCACAAAAATTTGATTCAATTGAAAGATTCAACAAGAGAATATTAGCTTTTTGGTTTTCAATAGTGTGGGCGATCCCGCTCGAAATAATTTTATTCGATTGAATGGTTCAACAGGAAAAGAGTAATACAACAACTCATAATATGTGTCTGTTAGCATTCTGCAGCTTGGTTCAAAAGTTATCCCAAGTCAAAGTTGGTCAATTTTTATATTTTCACATTTCTATCTCTTTCAAGGGCTTAGCGTGAGCCAACCAGTAGTCTCTCAGAAAAAAAATGATGCGGTTGTTCGAAAGCCCTTGCGGAGTTCTACAACAATCGTAATTGGACACCGCATCATTCTGACCAGCGGTTCAAAAGTTATTGAAGGTTATTGAAGTGGTGCTACAACATATTGGAACACCAAATCACTATGACCAGCCGTTGAAAAAATATTGAGGTCCAAAGTTTTGCTAATATTCGCTATTATGTTCATCATTTATGTATATGTGGACTTGGCAGATTTTTCGGCGCAAATCGAAATTAGGCTTATGTGGAAACGCATTGCGTGAGCCACCCAGATATGCTAGAGACAATCGGAAGGAAGTTTATTGTAAAATAAGAGTGTAACTACATTATATTGTTTATTCCAGATCATTCAGCGAGTGGAGAAGAGAGTTATAAATTTTCATAGTTGAGATAAAATGAAATTTTTTGAATTTGTACTTTTTGGTTTTCGACAGCGTTGACGATCCCATGCGCAAAAATTTGATTAAATTGAAAGGTTCAACAGGAAAAAAAATAGCACAACAACTTATGATTCGTGTTTGTTAGCATTCTGCAGTTTGGTTCAAAAGTTATTCCAAGTCAAAGTTGGTAACTTTTTGGATTCTCAAATTTTTCACCTCTTTCCAGGGCTCAGTAGTCTCTCAGAAAATATGATGCGTGCGTTCAAAAGCCTTTGCGTAGCTCTAAATTATCGTTTAAGTATACCGCATCATTCTGACCAGCGGTTGAGAAGTTATTGATGGTTGAATTTTCGATTTATGAAATTATTGATTATTTCACTTTGCGGAATCGATGACCGTTAGCTATCCAGATGTTGCAGAGAAGAAAAAATGTGTGCGTTCGACAGGTAAAGAGTAGTGCTTCAACATATTGAAACACCAAAACATTCGACCAGTCGTTCAAATTGTACTTCTTGGTTTTCGTTAGTGTGGGCGATACCGCGAGCAAAAATTTGATTCGATTGGAAGGTTCAATAGAAAAAAAGTAGCTCAACAACTTATGATTCGAATCTGTTAGCATTCTGTAGCTTGGTTCAAAAGTTGTTCGAAGTCATAGCTGGTCAATTTTTGAATTTTCACATTTTTACCTCTTTCAAGGGCTTAGCGTGAGCCAAAAAGTAGTCTCTCAGGAAAAAAAATGATGCGCGCGTTCAAAATTTCTTGAGTAGTTCTACAACATCGAATTTGTATACCGCATCATTCTGACCAGCGGTTCATAAGTTATCAAAGGTTGAATTTTGGATTTTTTTGAAATTTTTGATATTTGCACATTGCGGAATCGCTTAGCGTTAGCCATCCAGAAGTTGCAGAGAAGAAAGAAGTGTGCGTTCGACAGGCAAAGAAAAGTGCTACGCCATATTGGAACACCAAAACATCCTGACCAGTCGTTCGAAAGTTATTGAACTTCAAAGTTTCGCTAATATTCGCTATTATGGTCGTTATGTATTTGTGGTCATGGCAGTTTTTTACGAGAAAATCGAAAATATGCTTTTGTGGAAACGCATAGCGTGAGCCACTCAGACATGCTAGAGACTATCGGAAAGAAGTTTCTTGTAGATTAAGAGTGGGACTACATTATATTGTTTTTCCGGATCTTTCTGCACACGGAGAAGAAAGTTATGAATTTTCAAAGTGGCTTTAAAATAAAATGTTTGAAATAGTTCATTTTGGCTTTCGATAGTGTGGGCGATCCCGCACGCAACAATTTGATTCGATTGAAAGGTTCAAAATAAAAAGAGTAGCACAACAACTTATAATACGTGACTGTTAGCATTCTGCAGTTTGGTTCAAGAGTTATTCCAATTCAAATTTGCTCAATTTTCGAATTTTCACATTTTTACCTCTTTTAAGTGCTTAGCGTTAGCCAACCAGTAGTCTCCCAGAAAAAAAAGATGCGTGCGTTCAAAAGCCCTTGCGTAGTTCTACAACATCGTGTGGGGATACCGCTTTATTTTGACCGGCGGTTTGAAAAATATTATGGGATGAATTTTGGATTTTTTGAAATTATTGATATTTTCCCTTTGCGGAATCGCTTAGCGTTAGCCATCCAGAAGTTGCAGATACGAAAAAAATTTGCGTTCGACTGGTTAAGAGTATTGCTATAACATTTTGATAACATAAAATATTCTGATATTTCGTTCAGAAGTTATTGCGCTCCAAAGTTTTGCTAATATTCGCTATTATGTTCATCATGTATTTGTGGTCATAGCAGTTTTTTCGGAGAAGATCGAAAATATGCTTTTGTGGAAACGCATAGCGTGAGTCACTCAGACATGCTAGAGGCTATCGGAAAGAAGTTTCTTGTATAATGAGACTGTGACTACATTATATTGTTCTTCTAGATCATTCTGCACGCGGAGTAGAAAGTTATAAATTTTCAAAGTTGAGATATAAGAAAATGTTTGAAATTGTTCATTTCGGTTTTTGTTAGTGTGGGCGATCCCGCCCGCAAAAATTTGATTCGATTGAAAGGTTCAACAAAAAAGAGTAGCACAACAACTTATAATTCGTGACTGTTAGCATTCTGCAGATTGGTTCAAAAGTTATTCCAAGTCAAATTTGGTAAATTTTCCAATTTCTCCTCTTTCAAGTGCTTAGCGTGAGCCAACCAGTCGTCTCTCAGAAAAAATGATGCATGCGTTCAAAAGCCCTCGCGTAGTTCTAAAACATCGTGTTGAGATACTGCTTCATTTTGACCAGCGGTTCAAAAGATAATTAAAGGATGAATTTTTTGATTTTTGAAATTTTTGATATTTTACTTTGCGGAATCGCTTAGCGTTAACCATCCAGGGGTTGCAAAGAAAAAAAAAATTCGCGCTCGACAGGTAAAGAGTATTGCTACAACTTATTGAAATCATATAACATTCTGACCAGCCGTTGAAAAGGAATTAAGCTCCAAAGTTCCGTTAATATTCGCTGTTATGTTCATTATGTATTTGTGGACTTGACAGTTTTTCGGAGAAAATTGAAATTATGCTTGTGTGGAAACGCATTGCGTGAGCCACTCAGACATGCTAGAGACTATCGAAAAGAAGTTTCTTGTAGAATAAGAGTGGGAATACATTATATTGTTCTTCCAGATTATTCTGCACGCGGAAAAAAAAATTATGAATTTTCAAAGTTGAGATAAAATGATATTTTTGAAATTGTACTTTTTGGTTTTCGATAGTGTGAGCAATCCCGCCCGCAAAAATTTGATTCGATTGAAAGGTTCAACAAAGTAGCACAACATTTTATAATTCAGGTCTGTTGGCATTCTGCAGCTTGGTTCAAAAGTTATTCCAAGTCAAAGTTGGTCAATTATTGGATTTTCAAATTTTGGCCTCTTTCAAGGGCTTAGCGTGAGCCAACCAGTAGTCTCTGAGAAAAAATTATGCGTGTGTTCAAAAGCCCTTCCTAAGCTCTACATTATCGTATCTGTGTACCGCATCATTCTGACCAGCGGTTCAAAAGTTATTACAGGTTGAATTTTGGACTTTTTGAAAATTTTGATTTTTTTCACTTTGCGTAATCAAGTGTTAACAAGTGTAGGAAGACAACAACAGGATTATTGGCCCAAACTAGGTTACCTTTTCAGTAGCAAGAGTGTTAGTTCTGGAGTAGAACGTATAGGAGGCCTATTGGCCCGAACTAGGTTGCCTTTTGGTAGCAATAGGATTAGTTTTGAAGTAGAACGTCCATGAGAGCTTCGTGTGCCATTTTTTTTATAGCAACAGAAAATGGAATGGTGTAGCTATTTACCGGCGATTTATGTAGAACTTATCGAGCCGTGACCTAAACGTTTTGATTGTATTGCTGTTTACAACCTCCGCTGGAAGCTTGTTCCATTCTTCGGCAACTCTGTACGTGAAGAAATTGAGAGTGATGTCGAGTGAGAAACGTTACCCAAAGATTTTGTTTCCATTGTTCCTAGTCACTCCATTTGTATCTAGAGTGAAAAGGCTCTCTCGGTCAACGTTTTCCTTACACTTAATAATCTTCCACACTCCTATCATGTCGCCTCTAACTCGACGTTTATCTAGCGAATAAAGATTGAGTTCACGAAGCCTGTCCTCGTACGATTTATTCCGCAGCGAGGGGATGAGTTTGGTAGCTCTACGTTGAACCTTCTCAAGTTTATTAACGTCTTTTCTTGGGAATGGATACCAGAATTGAACGGCATACTCGAGATGCGGTCTAACGAATGCATTAAACAACTTGGGCATACAGTGCTGGTTTTTGTAAGAGATAGTGCGGGAGACCATACCTAGCATTTTGTTGCCTTTCTTGGCAGCATCGTTACATTGCTTGCTGACTTTTAAGTCTTCACTAATGATGACACCTAAATCTTTCTCTTCGGTGACGGAAATGACTTCTTTTCCGGACATTGAATATTCGTGTTTGGGGTTATGAAGACCTATGTGCATAACTTTGCATTTGTCGACATTAAATTTCATTTGCCACTTTTCTGACCAATCAACAATTTTGTTCAAGTTTAATTGGATCTGCTGACACTCTAGTTCAGTTTGCACTTTTCCTCCGATCTTAGTATCGTCTGCAAACTTGCTAATGTTTGAGAGTACGTTGCTATCGAGATCATTAATGAATATTATAAAGAGAACTGGCCCTAGCACGTATCCTTGAGGCCTGCCGCTTGTAACGTTACCCAATGGGGAGGAAGCTCTGTTAAGTACAACTCACTGTCGTCTGTCCGTAAGCCAGCATTTTATCCAGCTGTTTAGCTCACCTCAAATACCGATGCTGTGCAATTTACCAATTAGGCGCTCGTGGTGGACTTCATCAAAGGCCTTTTGAAAGTCAAGGTAAATGATATCGATTGGAGATTTTGTGTCGTGGATTTTGATTATGTTTCTGAAAAAGAGTAGCAGATTTGTAAGACAAAAACGGTTGTGTCTAAAGCCATGCTGGGAGTCACCAATCAATTTGTTTGATTCTAAGAACTCTGTAATTTTATCAGTTATCAAATTTTCCATCAACTTGCCAATGACTGAGGTGAGACTAATTGGACGGTAGTTGCCGGGACACTTTTTGTCCCTTTTTAAAAATTGGTGTAACATTGGCCTCCTTCCATTTAGAGGGGCAGGTTCCATTCGTGAGAGATTGGGTGAAAATGTTTGATAAATGTTCGGCGATTTCGTTTCTAGTCTATTATAGAATTCGAGGATGAATTTGGTCTGGACCTGGAGATTTGGTGACTTTCAATTCATCTATATATTTAATAACTTCGACAGGGAAAAGTTCACTGTGGTGAGGGCTTCAATTTGTTTTGCCGCTACGATATCCTCAGGATTAGGAATATCCTGATTCTTTAACGTAAATACAGAGCAAAAGTATTCGTTAAGTAGAACACTCCTTTTGGTTTCGTCCGTTTCTAGCTCACCAACATCGTTCGCGAGAGGACCTATTACAGATATTACATTTTTTCTTCCTCGAAATATAATTAAAAAATTGTTTCGGATTAGTTTTGGCATTGGCAGCAATTTCGTTTTCATAATCTTTCTTCTTACGTTTCAGGACCCTCTTTAGATCTCGTCTGCATATTTTGTGTTCATTTTTTGCTTCGTCGTCATGTGGATGTCTCTGCTTATCCGAGTGCTTTGCTTTCTTTTGTGAATGAAGGCGCTGCAATTCTCCTTTCCAGTACTTGGGCTGATAGGCTGTTGTTCGCCTGTTTTTGCGCGGGATATGCTCATGTTCGATATTTTTAAACGCAGTCAAGAAATAGTCAAGCGATTGATTGACATCTTGTCCTAAGGTTATATTTGCTGACGTTATTGACTCTCTAAAGCCATCAAAATTAGCTAATCTGAAGTTAGGGACTTTTTCGCAGTTTGTTGGTGTTTTCAACTCGAGCTCTATCAAAAAACGGATACAGTTGTGGTCACTAGTTCCGAGTGGTTCGCCTACTTCGACGTACGTGACATGAGAGTCGCTTGCACTAAATAAGAGATCAGGAATATTGCTACCTCTTGAAGGTGTCTTCACTATTTGAGTCATGAACTTGTCGTCTGCAAAATCGATCAGACGTTGGCCGGTGGCAGTACATTCGTCTGATTCCCAATCAATGTCGGGGATATTGAAGTCGCCAAGCACAATACTGTGTTTTGTTGTGACAACATCGACGAGGGTGTTGTAAAGATCGATATCATGGGTAACCTTGCTTTTTGGGGGGCGATAGACGAGAGTGATTTGACATTTTATGTGATTGCCGACTACTTTGATTGATACTATGTCGTGCCTGAGTTTCGAATGGTGACTTCTAATATTTGCATATTGTTTTTCACGAGAAACAGCAATCCTCCGCCTTCTCGGTCTTGTCTGTCCTTGTGAAATAGTGAGTAACCGGGAAGAGTAAATTCGCCTAAATAATGCCTGGTGCTCGATTTCATCCACGATTCTGTGATAGCTATTATGTCGATACTTTCAATCAATGCAAGGATCCCGAAATCTTCGATTTTGTCTCAGAGACTTCTAGCGTTCACGTAGTAACATTTGTGAGTACCGTTAGTCACATTGACTTGATTTGCTTGACTTATTCTGCTTCTACTCTGAGGTCTTGTATCGGAGCCAAGACTTTCGTTTTCGTTTACACGGGTTATACTAGCGGAGCTGCGACTACTGCCTCTAACTCGGACTGAATTGATGACAGGAACTGTTTTGCTAGGACCTGTGGTGGTGTTTTGATGGGCACTAGTATTTGTTGTGTATCTCGTGTTGAAACGGGTGGAGGTCGCTGTGTCGTTTCGTCGGGCACTGATGGCGGAGTTGTTGGTATGATATCGTTTTCGTTTTTTGACTTATTTTCGTTGACAAGTCCAGCGACAATGTTTTTAAGGATGTTTTCGATAGTATCAAGTCCATACATGTTAATACGAGCCTTGTTGGTGATTCTATTAAAGTTAGAGTACTTTGGGTCGATCATCGTATCCCAATGATCCGAAAAATAGATTTTCTGTGCTTTGCAGAAAGTTGCTAGGCGGTTGTTAAATAAAATCATCTTACTTAACTTATATCTACTTTGGTTCGGATGGGGCAGGATGCCAGTGACATGGAATATGCGTGTGAAGGTTTGATGTTGTTCAGCTTGGCTTCGTACCTTTTCCATGTCATTTCCGTTTGCGTCACGTCTTAAGCTCCGACTTGTATTATAATTCGCTTAGATGAATGTATCCTTTGCTTTGCGATTATGCCTGCGACCTCGTCAAGTTTCAAATCGGCTTTGCCTAGTATTTTCAGTTGAATTCTCCCTTTTCGCTGATTTGATTTGAAGGAGGTGACATTGTAATCAGCAATGACAATAATTTCCTCTGTATTCGGAGAGTCAAACTCATCAGGCAATACAGTGAATCGGTTTCGTGTATTGGGTCGAAAGTGGTGAGATTGTGGTCCGACGTGTGTTGCATTGTTACAGCGTGGCTGCCTTCTACTTACTACAGTTGAGTACAGTGCCTCGCTATCTTTGACTGAGTTTACTGTCGGTTTAATACGATTGTTTATCTCAGCGTCTAGGGTCGAAAGATTCATGGCGAGTTCGGAGTCTAGGTGCACTTGGAGGGAATCGCCTAGCGTTAGCCATTCAGGAGTTGCCGAAGAGAAAAAAAAGTGTGCGTTCGACAGGTAAAGAAAAGTGCTACAACATATTGAAACACCAAATCATTATGACCAGCTGTTCAAAAGTTATTGAGCCCCAAAGTTTCGCTAATATTTGCTATTATGTTCAATATGTATTTGTGGACTTGTCAGATTTCTCGGAGAAAATCGAAATTATGCTTCTGTGGAAACGCATAGCGTGAGCCACCCAGATATGCTAGAGACAATCGGAAGGAAGTTTATCGTAGAATAAGAGTGGGACTACATTATGTTGTTCTTCCAGATGCTTCTGCAAGCGGAAAAGAGAGATATCAATTTTCACTATTGAGATTAAATTATATTTTTGAATATGTACTTTTTGGTTTTCGATGATGTGGGTGATATCTTGCGCAAAAATTCGATTCGATTGAACTTGTTAGCTTTCTGCAGCTAGGTTCAAAAGTTATTCCAGATCAAAGTTGGTAAATTTTTGGATTTTCAAATTTTCACCTCTTTCAAGAGTTTAGCATGAGCCAACCAGTAGTCTCTGAGAAAAAATGATGCGTGTGTTCAAAAGCCCTTTAGAAGCTCTACAACATCGTATCTGTATACCGCATCATTCTGATCAGCGGCTCAAAATTTATTACAGGTTGAATTTTGGATTTCTGAAATTTCAGATTTCCTTTTACTTTGCGGAATCGCTTAGCGTTAGCCATCCAGAAGTTTCAGAGAAGAAAAAAAAGTCCGTTCGACAGGTAAAGAGTAGTGCTACAACATATTGAAACACCAAATCATTGTGACCAGCTGTTGAAAAGTTATTGATCTCCAAAGTTTCGCTAATATTCGCTATTATGTTCATCATGTATATGTGGACTAGGCAGATTTTTCGGAGAAAATCGAAATTATGCTCTTGTGGAAACGCATAGCGTGAGCCACTCAGACATGCTACAGACTATCGAAAAGAAGTTTCTTGTAGAAAAAGAGTGGGACTACATTATATTGTTCTTCCAAATCATTCTGCTCGAGGAGAAGAAAGTTATATATCTTCAAAGTTGAGATAAATTAAACTTTTAAAGTTGTATTTTTTGATTTTCGTAAGTGTGGGCGGTCCCGCTTGCAGAATTTTGATTCGATTGGAAGGTTCTACAGAAAAAATGTACCACAACAACTTTTAATCCGTGTCTGTTAGCATTTAGAAGCTTGGTTCAAAAGTTATTCCAAGTCAAAGTTGGTCAATTTTTGAATTTTCAAATTCTCACCTCTTTCAAGGGCTTAGCGTGAGCAAGCCAGTTGTCTCTCAGGAAAAAATGATGCGTGCGTTCAAAAGCCCTTGCGTAGCTCTACAACATCGTAATGAGAAACCGCATCATTCTGACCTGCGGCTTATAAATTTTTGAAGGATGAATTTTGGATTTGTGGAATTTTTGATTTATTCTCTTTGCGGAATTGCTTAGCGTTAGCTATCCAGAAGTCGCAGAGAAAAAAAAAAGTTTGCGTTCGACAGGACGAAAAGTAGTGCTACAACATATTGAAACACCGAAACATTCCGACTAGCTGTTCGAAAGTTATTGAGCTCCAAATTTTCGATAATATTCGCTATTATGTTCATCATGTATATGTCTATATTGTTCTGTTGCGAAATCTTTTAGCGTGAGCCATCCAGACATGCTAGAGACAATCGAATCAAAGTTTCATGTTGGAGATCAGTGATACTACATTATGTTGTTCTCCCAAATCATTCTGCACGTGGAGAAAAAAGTTATTGATTTGCAAAGTTGAGAGATAATTAAATTTTTGAATTTGTACTTATTGGTTTTTGATATTGTGGGTGATACCGTGCACAAAAATTTGATTCAATTGAGAGGTTCAACAAGAGAAGAATAGCTAAACAACATAATTCGTGTCTGTTAGCATTCTGCAGCTTGGTTCAAAAGTTATTCCAAGACAAAGTTGGTCAATTTTTGGATTTTCGAATTTATATGTCTTTCAAGGGCTTAGCGTGAGCCAACCAGTAGTTTCTCGGAAAATATGATGGGTGCGTTTAAAAGCCCTTGCGTGGCTTTAAAACATCGTTCTTGTGTATCGCATCATTCTGACCAGCGGTTCAAAAGTTATTAAAGGTTGAATTTTGAATTTTTGAATTTTTTGATATTTTCATTTCGCGGAAACGCTTAGCGTCAGCCATCCAGAAGTTGCGTAGAAGAAAAAATGTGTGCGTTCGACAGGTAAAGAGTAGTGCTACAACATATTGGAACACCAAAACATTCCGACCAGTCGTTCAAATTGTACTTTTTGGTTTTCGATAGTGTGATAGATACAGCTCACAAAAATTTGATTCGATTGAAAGGTTCAATAGAAAAAGAGTAGCACAACAACTTATGATTCGTGTCAGTTAGCATTTTGCAGCTTGGTTCAAAAGTTATTCCAAGGCAAAATTGATAATTTTTTTGAAATTTCAAATTTTTACCGTCCTTAAAGGGCTTAGCGTGAGCCAACCAGTAGTCTCTCAGAAAAAAATGATACGTGCGCGTTCAAAAGCCCTTGCGTAGTTCTACAACATCGTATTCGTGAACCGCATCATTCTGACCAGTGGTTCAAAAGTTGTTAAAGGTTGAATCTTGGATTGTTGAATTTTTTGTTTTTTTTTACTTAGCGGAATCGCTTAGCGTCAGCCATCCAAAAGTCGCAGAGAAGGAAAAAAAATTGCGTTCGACAGGAAAAGAGTAGTGCTACAACATATTGAAACACCGAAACATTCTGAATAGTCGTTCAGAAATTATTGAGCTCCAAAGTTTCGCTAATATTCGCTATTATGTGCATAATGTATTTGTGGTCTTGACAGTTTTTCGGAGAAAATCGAAAATATGCTTCTGTGGAAACGCATAGCGTGAGCCACTCAGACATGATAGAGATTATCGAATAAGAAGTTTCTTGTTGAGTAAGAGTGGGACTACATTATTATGTTCTTCCAGATCATTCTGCACGCGGAAAGGAAAGTTATTAATTTTCAAATTTGAGATAAAATGAAATTTTTGAAATTGTACTTTTTGGTTTTCTATAGTGTGGCGATATCACCTTCAAATATTTGATTCGATTGAAAAGTTCATCAAAAAAAGAGTAGCACAACAACGTATAATTCGGGTTGTTAGCATTATGTAGCTTGGTTCAAAAGTTATTCCAAGTCAAAGTTGGTCAATTTTCAATTTTTCATATTTCCACCTCTTTCAAGGGCTTAGTGTGAGCCAACCAGTAGTCTCTCAGAAAATATGATGCGTGCGCTCAAAAGCCCTTGCGTAGTTATACAACATCGTACTCGTGACTCGCATCATTCTGACCAGCGGTTCAAAAGTTATGAAAGGTTGAAGTTTAGATTTTTGAAATTTTTGATATTTTCATTTTGCGGAAACGCTTAGCGTCAGCCATCCAGAAGTCGCAGAGTAGGAAAAAAAATTGCGTTCTACGGGAAAAGAGTGGTGCTACAACATATTGAAACACCAAAACATTCTGACCAGTCGTTCAAAAGTTATTGAGCTCCAAAGTTTCGCTAATATTCGCTATTATGTGGATTATGTTTTTTGTGGTCCTCACAGTTTTTTCGGAGAAAATCTAAATTATGCTTTGCTGTAAACGCATAGTGTGAGCCATTCAGACATGGTAAAGACTATCGAAAAGAAATCTCCTGTAGAATAAGAGTGGGACTACATTATAATGTTCTTCCAAATCATTCTGCACGAGGAGAAGAAAGTTATATATTTTCAAAAATGAGATTGGTTGAAATTTTTGAAATTGTAATTTTTTGGTTTTGCGCTAGTGTGGGCGATCCCGCTCGCAAAAGTTTGATTCAATTGAAAGGTTCAACAGAAAAAGAGTAGCACAACAACTTGCAATTCATGTCTGTTAGCATTCTGTAACTTGGTTCAAAAGTTATCCCAAGTCTGAGTTGGTCAATTTTTGAATTTTCAAATTCCCGCCTCATTCAAGGGCTTAGCGTGAGCAAACCAGTAGTCTCTCAGGAAAAATGATGCATGCGCTCAAAATCCCTTGCGTAGCTCTACAACATCGTTTCGTATACCGCATCATTCTGACCAGCGGTTCAAAAGTTATTAGAAGTTGAATTTTGGATTTATGAAATTTTCAATTTTTGCTCTTTGTGGAATCGCTCAGCGTTAGCCATCACGAAGACGCAGGGAAGAAAAAAACTTGCGTTTGACAGGTAAAAACTAGTGCTACAACATATTGCAACACAAAAAAAACATTATGACCAGCCGTTCAAAAGTTATTGACCTCCAAATTTCGCTAATATTCGCTATTATGTTCATTATGTATTTGTGGTCATGGCAGTTTTTCGGAGAAAATCGAAATTTTGCTTCTGTGGGAACGCATATCGTGAGCCACTCAGACATGCTAGAGACTATTGGAAAGAGTTTTGTAGAATAAGAGTGGGACTTCTATATATTGTTCTTCCAGATCATTCTGCACACGGAGAGGAAAGTTATAAATTTTCAAAGTTGAGTTAGAATAAAACATTTGAAATTGTGCATTTTGGTTTTCGATAGTGTGGGCGATCCCACCCGTAAAAATTCGATTCAATTGAAAGGTTCAACAGAAAAAGAGTAGCACAACAACTTATAATGCGTGGCTGTTAGGGGACCGGTCTTTACGCTCTAAAAAATTCGGTGCTGAAGGGGTGTCTCGCTGTTAGCATTCTGCAGCTTGGTTCAAAAGTTATTCCAAGTCACATTTGGTCAATTTTCAATTTATTCAAATTTTTACCTCTTTCAAGGGCTTAGCGTGACCCAACCAGAAGTCTCTCAGAAAAAAATTATGCGTGCGTTCAAAAGCCCTTGCGTAGTTCTACAATATCGTATTTGCATGCCGCATCATTCTGACCAGCGGTTCAAAAGTCATTGAAGGTTGAATTTTGGATTTTTTTTTTTTTTTTTTTCTACTATGCGGAATCAGTTGGCGTTAGCCATCCATAAATTGCAGAGAAGAAAAAAAAGCGTTCGAAAGGAAAAGAGGAGTGCTACAACATATTGAAACACCAAAACATTCTGACTTACCGTTCAGAATTTATTGAGCTCCAAATTTTCGATAATATTTGCTATTTTGTTCATCATGTATTTGTGGACTAGGCAATTTTTTCGGAGGAAATCGAAATTAGGCTTTTGTGAAAACGCTTAGCGTGAGCCACTCAGACATGCTAGAGACTATCGAAAAAAAGTTTCTTGTAGAAGAAGAGTGGGACTACATTATATTGTTCTTCCAGATCATTCTGCACACGGAGAAGAAAGTTATGAATTTTCAAAGTTGAGATAGAATGAAATTTTTAAAAATTGTGCTGCTTGGTTTTCGATAGCGTGGGCGATCTCGTGCGCAAAAATTTGATTTGATTGAAAGGTTCAACAAAAAAAGAGTAGCACAACAACTTATGTACAGAGTCTGTTAGCATTCTGCAGCTTGGTTCAAAAGTTATTCTAAGTCAAGGTATTTTTGAATTATCAAATTGTTACCACTTTCAAGGGCTTAGCGTGAGCCAACCTGTATTTTCTCAGAAAAATGATGCTTGCGTTCAGAAGCCTTTGCATAGCTCTATAACATCGTATTTAGATGCCACATCATTCTGACCAGCGGTTCAAAAGTTATTGAAGGTTGAATTTTGATTTTTTTTAAATTTTGATATTTTTAGTTTGCGGAATATCTAAGCGTTACCATCCAGAAGTTGCAGAGAAGAAGAAAAAAATTCGTTCCACAGGTAAAGAGTAGTGCTACAACATATTGAACACCAAAACATTCTGACCAGCCGTTCAAAAATTATTAGGCTCCAAATTTTCGATAATATTCGCTATTTTGTTCACCATGTATTTGTGGACTTGACAGTTTTTTCGGAAAACCGAAATTATGCTTATGTGGAACCTAATTTCGTAAGCCACCCAGACATACAAGAGACAATCGAAACGAAGTTTCTTGTAGAATAAGAGTGGGACTACATTATATTGTTCGTCCAGATTATTCTACAAGCGGAGAAAAAAAATATCTGCTCTCAAAGTTGAGATACGATGAAATTTTTGAATTTGTTCTTCTATGGTTTTCGATAGTGTGGGCGATCCCGTGCGCAAAAATTTGGTTCGATTAAAATGTTCAACAGAAAAGAGTAGCACAACAACTTATAATGCATGTCTGTTAGCATTCTGCAGCTTGGTTCAAAAATTATTCCAAGTCAATGTTGGTCAATTTTAGAATTTTCCAATTTTCACCTCTTTCAAGAGTTTATCGTGAGCCATCTAGTAGTTTGTAAGAAAAAATGATGTATGCGTTCAAAAGCCCTTGCGTTGTTATACAACATCTTATTCGTAAACCGCATCATTCTGACCAGCGGTTCAAAAGTTATTAAAGGTTGAAGTTTGGATTTTTGAAATTTTTGATATTTTCATTTTGCGGAAACGCTTAGCGTCAGCCATCCAGAAGTCGCAGAGTAGGAAAAAAAATCGCCTTCGACAGGAAATGAGAAGTGCTACAACATATTGAAACACCAAAACATTCTGACCAGTCGTTCAAAAGTTATTGAGCTCCAAAGTTTCGCTAATATTCGCTATTATGTGCATTATGTATTTGTGGTCCTCACAGTTTTTTCGGAGAAAATCGAAATTATGCTTTGGTGTAAACGCATAGCGTGAGCCACTCAGACATGGTAGAGACTATCGAAAAGAAGTCTCTTGTAGAATAAGAGTGGGACTACATTATATTGTTTTTCCAAATCATTCTGCACGAGGAGAAGAAAGTTATATATTTTCAAAAATGAGATTGGTTGAAATTATTGAAATTGTGTTTTTTGGTTTTGCGTTAGTGTGGGCGATCCCGCTCGCAAAAGTTTGATTAGATTGAAAGGTTCAACAGAAAAAGAGTAGCACAACAACTTGCAATTCGTGTCTGTTAGCATTCTGAAACTTGGTTCAAAAGTTATCCCAAGTCAGAGTTGGTCAATTTTTGAATTTTCAAATTCCCACCTCATTCAAGGGCTTAGCGTGAGCAAACCAGTAGTCTCTCAGGAAAAATGATTTATGCGTTCAAAATCCCTTGCGTAGCTCTACAACATCGCTTTGTATACCGCATCATTCTGACCAGCGGTTCAAAAGTTATTACAAGTTGAATTTGGATTTTTGAATTTTTTGATATTTTCACTTTGCGGAATCGCTTAGCGTTAGCTATCCAGAAGTCGCGAAGAAAAAAAAAGTTTGCGTTCGACAGGTGATAAATAGTGCTACAACATATCGAAACACCGAATCATTCCGACTAGCCGTTCAAAAGTTATTAAGCTCCAAATTTTCGATAATATTCGCTATTTTATTCATCATGTATTTGTGGACCTGGCATTTTTTTCGGAAAAAGAATCGAAATTATGCTGTTGCGGAAACGCTTAGCGTGAGTCACCCAGACTTGTTAGAGACAATCGAAATAAAGTTTCATGTCGCAGATGAGTGATACTACATTATGCTGTTCTCCCAAATCATGCTGCATGCGGAGAAAAATGTAATTGATTTTCTAAGTCGGGATAAAATGAAATTTTTGAATTTCACTTCTTGGTTTTCATTATTGTGGGCGATCCCGTGCACAAAAAATTTGATTCAAGTGAAAGGGTAAACAAGAGAAGAGTAGCTTAACAACTTATAATTCGTGTCTATTAGCATTCTGCAGCTTGGTTCAAAAGTTATTCCAAGTCAAAGTTGGTCAATTTTTTGGATTTTCAAATTTTTACCTCTTCCAAGGGCTTAGCGTGAGCCAACCAGTAGTCTCTCAGAAAAAATGATGCGTGCGCTCAAAAGCCCTTGCGTAGTTTACCAATACCGCATCATTCTGACCAGCGGTTCAAAAGTTATTGAAGGTTGAATTTTGATTTTTTTATTTATTTTTTTATTTTTACTTTGCAGAATCCCCTAGCGTTGGCCATCACGAAGTTGCAGGGAATAAAAAAAATGTGTTCGACAGGTAATGAGTAGTGCTACAACATATTGAAACACCAAAATATTCTGATCAGCCGTTCAAAAGTTATTGAGCTCCAAAGTTTTGCTAATATTTGCTTCTATTTGTTCATTATGTATTTGTGGACTTGGCAGTTTTTTCGGTGAAAATCGAAATTATGCTCTTGTGGAAACGGGTAGCGTGAGCCACTCAGTCATGCTAGAGACTATCGGAAAGACGTTTCTTGTAGAATAAGAAAGGGACTACAAGTTATTGTTCTTCCAGATCATTCTTCACGCGGGGGAGAAAGTTATCAATTTTCGAAGTTGAGATAAAATAAAAGTTGTGATGTTATACTCATGTGGTTTCTGATAGTGTGGGTGATCCCGACCGCAAAAAAATGATTCGATTGGAAGGTTCAACAGAAAAAGAGTAGCACAACAACTTATCATACGTGACTCTTAGTATTCTGCAGCTTGGTTCAAAAATTATTCCAAGTTAATGTTGGTCAATTTTCGAATTTTCTAATTTTTACCTCTTTCAAGAGTTTATCGTGAGCCATTTAGTAGTTTCTAAGAAAAAATGATGAATGCGTTCAGAAGCCCTTGCGTAGCTCTACAACATCGTAGTTGGATAAAGGTTGAGTTTTTGATTTCAAACATTTTTTTTTCTCACCTTGCGGAATCGCTTAGCGTGAATCATCCAGAAGTCGCTGAGAAGAAACGAAATATGCGTTCGACAGGTAAAGAGTAGTGCTACAACATCTTGTAACACAAAAATGCTCTGATGAGCCGTTCAGAAGTTATTAAGCTCCAAATTTTGCTGTTCTGCACCCTGAAATTGTGCTCACAATTCCCCAAGACTTTCGTAGTGTTCTTTTCCGACTTGTTCGTCCGTGAAATTTTGAGTGAACAATGGTTTCAGCTGCCATTGGCAGAATGTGCTCTCTTCACGGTTCCGCCCCCGTGAAGTCACCGCGTGGTCTATGGCCGAACCTGCCTAAGGGAAGTTAAAGTTGAGTCGGTGCAAGTGACAGCGACATCGCCTATTGGCAACACTTGAGTAGTGATATCGAAATCTTCACGGAACAAAATGACCAACGACACACAAAAATCAACTAGTGCAAAAACACTCTAGGAACCGTGGACCGGCCCCCCCTATCCGAGTGCTCCGGACACTCGATCAGGTAGCTGTTCAGATGGACAGGTATTTCATTCAGAAAAAATCGAAATTTGACTTTAGCGCAAACGCCAAGCGTGAGCCACATAGACATGCTTAGAGACAATCGGATTTTTTTTCTTGTAGAACAAGAGTGGAACTACATTATATTGTTCTCTTATACCAATAGCGTTAGCCATCCACAAGTTGCAGAGAGGAAAAAAAATGTGCATTTGACAGGTAAAGACCAGTGCTGCAACATATTGAAACACCAAAACATTCTGACCAGCCGCTCAACAGTTATTAAGCTCCAAAGTTTCGATAATATTCGCTATTATGTTCATCATGTATTTGTGGACAGCATTTTTTTCGGAGAAAATCTAAATTTTGTATTTGCGGAAACGCTAAGCGTGAGCGACCCAGACATGCAAATGGGAAACGGTCTCAGGTTGACTCCTTAAACAAAGTAACTCTTCTATAATGATTTCGGCCCGTAGATGAATAGGACAGAGTTTTTGGAGCTGCTGCTGGAATTAGGTCACTCCCTTGGAGTGGCGATGCTTGTAAGGAACTTGGGAATCGCTCTCGGGCGGCACCGAGAATAAAGTCACTACCCTTCAATGATCTCGGCTCGTAGATGAAGTGGACAGAGTTCTCGGGACTGCTGCAGGAATGAAGTCACTTCTCTTGGAGGTGCAATGACATTAAGGCAAGTGAAATCAGTCACGGCGCGACTTCGAGAACAAAGTAACTCTCCTACAACGATCTTAGCCCGTAGGGGAAGTTGACTTGGTTCACGGGGCTGCTGCAGAAAAGAAGTCACTTCCCCTGGAGGTGCAATGGTTGTAAGGCAAATGGAATTCGGTCCCATCGCGACTTCGTGATTAAAGTCACTACCCTACAACGATCTCAGCACGTAGGATAAGTGGACAAGGTTCTTGGGGCTGCTGCAAGAATGAAGTCACTTCCCTTGGAAGTGCAACGGTTGTGATGCAAATGGAAATCAGTCTTAGCGGCTCCGAGAACAAAGTCACTACCGTACAACGATCTTGACTAGTAGGGAAAGTCGACTGAGTTCTTGGGGCTGTTGCAGGAATGAATTCACTTCCATTGGAGGTGCAATGGTTGTATAAGGCAAATGAAAATCGGTCTCGGCGCGGCTCTGAGAACAAAGTAATTTTTCTGGAACGATCTCGGTTCGTAGATGAAGTGGCCAAAGTTCTCGGAGCTGCTGCAGGAATGAAGTCACTTCCCTTAGAGGTGCAATGCTTGTAAGGCAAATGGAAATTGGTCTCGGTGCGGCTCGGCGAACAAAGTAACTACCCTACAATGATCTCAGCTCGTAGGGGAACTCGACTGAATTCTCGGGGCTGCTCATGAACGAAGTCCCTTTTCATGGAGGTGCAATGGCAGTAAGGCAAAAGGAAATTGGTCTCGGGCGACTCCGAGAACAAAATCACTACCCTACAACGATCTCTGCTTGTAGGGGAAGTGGACATGGTTCTCAGGGCTGCTACAGGAATGGAGTCCCTTATTTGGTGTGACGATAGCTTGTAATGGACTGGGAAATCGCTCTTTGAGCGGCACAATGAATGAAGTCACTCCCCTACAGTGAACTCGGCACGTAGGGGAAGTGGGCATTGTTCTCGTGACTGCTGCAGTAATGAAGTCACCTCCCCTGGAGGTGCAACGACTGTAAGGCAAATAGAAATCGGTCGCGGGGCGGCTCCGAGAACAAAGTCACTCACCTATGACGATAGCTTGCAGATGAAGTGGGCAGATTTCTAAGAGCTGCTTTAGGAAAGGAGTAACTCCATTGGAGATGCAATAGTTGTGATGCAAATGGAAATCGGTCTTGGCGCGGCTCCGAGAACAAAGTCACTACCCTACAGCGATTTCGCCACGTAAGGGAAGTCGACTGAGTTCTCAACGCTGCTGCAGGAAT
This sequence comes from Gammarus roeselii, assembly GCA_016164225.1. NCBI lineage: Eukaryota > Metazoa > Arthropoda > Malacostraca > Amphipoda > Gammaridae > Gammarus > Gammarus roeselii. The sequence continues at coordinate 9,248 of SDVV010000279.1, read as the reverse complement.
GAAGTCACTTCCTTGGAGGTGCAATAACTGAAAGGCAAATGAAAATCGGTCACGGCGAGGCTCCGAGAACAATGTCACTCAACTACAACGATCTCGGCTTGTAGCGAAAGTCGACTGAGTTCTAGGGGCTGCTCATGAATGAAGTCACTTCCCTTGGAGGTGCGATGATTGTAAGGCTAATAGATGTCGGTCTCGACGCCGCTCCAAGAACAATGTCACTACACTACAATGATCTCATCTCGTAGGGGGAGTATACATGGTTCTCGGATCTGCTGCAGGGACGAAGTCACTTCCTTTGGACGTGCAACAAATGTAAGGCAAATGGAAATCGGAATCGAGGTGGCTCCGAGAACAAAGTCACTCGCCTACGAATTGGACAGAGTTTTCGGAGCTGCTGCAGTAATGGAGTCATTTCCTCGGAGGTGCAATGGTTGTAACGCAAATGGAAATCAGTCTTGGCGCGGCTCCGAGAACAAAGTCACTACCCTACAACGATCGCGGCTAGTAGGGGAAGTCGACTGAGTTCTCAGGACTGCAGCAGGGATGAAGTCACTTCCCTTGGAGGTGCAATGGTTGTCAGCACATGGATATCGGTCTCGACGCGGCTCCGGGAGCAACGTCCCTACCCTACAACGATCTCGGCTCGTAGGGAAAGAGGGCATGGTTCTCAAAGCTGCTGCAGGAATGAAGTCACTCCATTGGTGTGGCGATAGCTTGTAAGTAACTTGGATATCGCTCTCTGAGTTGCTCAAGGAACGAAATCACATCCTACAATGAACTCAGCTCGTAAGGTAAGTGGGCATTGTTCTTGTGGCTGCTGCAGGAACGAAGTCACTTTCACTGGAGAAGCAATATCTGTAAGGCAAATGAAAATCACTCACGACGGGGCTCCGAGAACAATGTCACTACCCAACAATGAACTCGGCACGTGGGGGGATGTGGGCATTGTTCTCGTGGTTGCTGCAAGAATGAAGTCACTTCCTCGGGGGGTACAATGACTGTAAGGCATGTGGAAATCGGTCTCAGCGCGAATCCGAGGACAAGGTAATTCTCCCGCAATGATCCCAGCTCGTAGATGAACAGGAAAGAGTTCTTGCAGCTGCTGCATGAATGAAGTCATTTCTATGGAGTGACGATGCTTGTAAGGAACCTTGAAATCGGTCTCGAGCCGGCTCCGAAAACAGAGTCACTACCATACAAAGGTCTCGGTTCATAGATGATGTGGGCAGAGTTCTCGGGGCTACTTGGAATTAAGTCACTTCCCTTGGGGGTGCAATGATTTTAGGGCAATGGAAATCGGTCTCGGGCGTGGACAGAGTTCTCGGAGCTGCTACAAGAATGAAGTCACTCTCTTGAAGTAGCGATACTTGTAAGAAACTTGGAAATCACTCTCGGGGTGGCTCCGAGAACAATGATCTCAGCACGTAGAAAAAGTGGACAGATTTTTCCGGGTTGCTGCGAGAATGAAGACTTCCCTTGGAGGTGGAATGACTGTAGCAAATGAAAGTCGGTCTCGACGCGTCTCCGTGAACAATGTCACTCCCACACCAATGATCTCAGCTCGTTGAGGAAGTCGACTGAGTTCTCAGGGCTGCTGCAGGAATGAAGTCACTTTCTTTGGAGGTGCAATGGTTGTAAGGCAAATGGAAATCGGTCTCGGGCGGCTCCGATAACAAAGTAACTCTCCTACAATTATATCGGTTCGTAGATGAACTGGATAGAGTTCACGGAGCTGCTGCAGGAATGAAGTCACCCTTGAAGTGACGATGCTTTTAAGGAACTTTGAAATCGCTCTCGGGGCAGCTCCACAAACAAAGTAAATACCCTTCAATGATCTCGGCTCGTATATGAAGTGTACAGAATTCTTAGAGCTGTTGTAGGAATGGAGTCATTTCCCTCTAAGGGGCAATGACTGTAAGGCAAATGGAAACCAGTCGCGGAGCGGCTCCGAGAGCAATATCATTAACCTACAATGAACTCGGCTCGTAGGGTAGGTCGAGAAGTTTCTCGAGCTGGTGCAGGAATGAAGTCCCTTCCCCTGCAGGTGGAATATCTGTCAGGCAAATGGAAATCGGTCTCGGAGGGGCTCCGAGAACAAAGTCACTCGCTTAAAAGGATCTCAGCTCGCAGATGAAGTGTACAGAGTTCTCGGAGCTGTGTTAGGAAAGAAGTAACTCCATTGGAGATGCAATGGTTGTGATGCAAATTTAAATCAGTCTTGGCGCGGCTCCGAGAACAAAGTCACAACCTTACAGCGATCTCGCCTCGTAAGGGAAGTCGACTGAGTTCCCGGGGCTGCTGCATGAATAAAGTCACTTCCCTTGGAGGTGCAATATCTGTAAGGCAAATGAAAATCGGTCACGGCAGAGCTCCGAGAACACTGTCACTACCCTACAATTAACTCGGCTCGTGGGTAAAGTGGGCAAAGTTCTCGTGGCTGCTGCAGGAATGAAGTCACTTCCCCATGAGATGCAATGACTGAAAGGCAAATGGAAATCGGTCTGGTAGCAACTCCGCGAACAAAGTAACTCTCCTACAATAATTTCGGCTCGGAGATGAACAGGTCAGAGTTCTCGGAGCAGCTGCAAGAATTAAGGAACTCCCATGGAGTAGAGATGCTTGTAAGGAACTTTGAAATCGCTCCCCTGGCGTCTCCGCGAACAAAGTCACTACCATACAAAGTTCTCGGCTCGTAGATGAAGTGGGCAGTGTTCTCGGGGCTGCAGCAGAAATGAAGTCACTTCCTTGGCGGTGCAATGGCAGTAAGGCAAAAGGAAATCGGTCTCGATCGTATTCCTACAGCAGGTACGTTAACCTTTTTCACTTTCCTATGAGCTGAGATCGTTTTAGGGTACTAACTTTGTGCTCGGAGTTGCCCCGAGTGCGATTTCAGAGTTCTTTACAAGCATCGCCACTTCAAAGGAGTGACTTCATTCATGCAGCAGCCCCGAGAACCATGTTCACTTCCCCCTACGAGCCGAAATCGTTGTATGTGAGTGACTGTTCCCGGAGCCGCCTTGAGTCCGATTTACATTTGCCATTCGGTCAATGCACCTCCAGGGGAAGTGATTTCATTCCTGCAGCAGCTCCAAGAATTCTGTACACCATCTACGAGCCGAGATCATTGAAGGGTAGTTACTTCGTTCTCGGAGCCGCCCCGAGAGCGATTTCAAAGTTCTTTACTAGCATCGTCACTCCAAGGAAGTGACTTCATTCCTGCAACAGATCCGAGCACCATGTCCCCTTCCCCTACAAGCAGAGATCGTTGTAGGGTAGTGACTTTGTTTTCGGAGCCGCGCCGAGACAGATATCCAATTTGCTTTACAACCATTGCACCTCCATGAGAAGTGACTTCATTCCTGCAGCAGCCCCAAGAATTCGGTCACTTCCCCTACGAGTTGAGATCATTGGTAAGGCAGTGACATTGTACTCGGAGACGTACCGAGACCGGTTTCCATTTGCCTTACAGTCATTGCATCTCCAAGGGAAGTGACTTTATCCCTGCAGCAGCCCCGAGAACCATGTCCACTTCCCATACAAGCTAAGATCGTTGTAGAGTAGTGTATTTGATCTCGGAGCCGCCCGAGACCGACTTCCATTTGCCTTACTGCCATTGCACCTCCATGGAAAGTGACTTCTATCCTGCAGCAGCCCCGAGAACCATGTCAACTTCCCCTACGAGCTGAGATCGTTGTAGGGACGTGACCTTGTTCCCGGAGCCGCACCGAGTCCGATTTCCCTTCGTCTTACAACTGCTGCACCTCCAGGGTAAATGACTTCATTCCTGCAGCAGCACAGTGAACTCTGTCCACTTCATCTACGAGCCGAGATCATTGAAGGCTTATTACATTTTTCTCGGAGCCGCCCCGCTAGTGATTTCAAAGTTCCTTACAAGCTTCGCCACTCCAAGGGAGTAACTTCATTCCTGCAGCAGCTCCATGAACTCTGTCCACTTCATCTACAAGCCGAGATCATTGTGTGAGTGTTACATTGTTCTCGGAGCCGCGTCGAGACCGATTTCCATTTGCCCCACAGCAATTGCACCTCCAAGGGAAGTGACTTTATCCCTGCAGCGGCCCCGAAAACTCTGTCCACATCATCTACGAGCTGAGATCACTGTAGGGTAGTGACTCTGTTCTTGGAACCGCCCCGAGAGTGATTTAAACGTTCCTGACAAGCATATGTACTCCAAGGGAAGTGACTTCATTCCTGCAGCAGCCCAGAAAACCAAGTCGCCTTATCCTACAAAATGAGATCATTGTATGGTAGTGACATTGCTCTCGGAGCGGCGCCGAGACCGACATCCATTTGCCTCACAGCTATTGCACCTCCAAAGGAAGGGACTTCGTTCCTTGAGCAGCCCCGAGAACTCAGTCGACTTTCCTTACGAGCCGATATCATTGTAGGAGAGTTACTTTGATCTCAGAGCCGCCCCGAGACCGATTTCCAAATGCCTTACAACCATTGCACCTCCATGGGACGTGACTTCATTCTACAGCAGCCCCGATAATTTTGTACATTTCTTCTACGAGTCGAAATCGTCGTAGGAGTAGCGCCATGACTGATTTCCATTTGCCCTTCAACTATTGCACCCCCAATGGAAAGTCTTCATTCCTGCAGTAGCTCCGAAAACACGAGCCGAGTGACTTTGTTTCCGCCTCGCGACCAATTTTCATTTGCCTTACAGTCATTGCACCTCCAGGGGAAGTGACTTCATTCCCGCAGCAGATCCGAGAACCATGTCCTTTTCCCCTTTGTGCTGAGAGATGAGATTGTTGTAGGGTAGTGACTTTGTTCTCGGAGCAGCCCTGAGAGCGATTTCAAACTTCCTTACAAGCATCGCCACTACAAGGGAGTGACTTCATTCCTGCAGCAGCTCCGAGAACTCTGTCCATTTCATCTACGAACCGATTTCGTTGTAGGAGAGTTACTTTGTTATCAAAGCCGTCACGAGACCGATTTCCATTTGCCTTACAGCTATTGCACCTCCAGGGTAAGTGACTTCATTCCTGCAGCAACCCTAAGAGCCTTGTCCACCTACCCTACGAGCTGAGATCGTTGGTAAGTCAGTGGCATTGTTCCCGGGACGCGCCGAGACCGATTTCCATTTGCCTTACAGTCATTGCACCTTCAAGGGAAGTGAGTTCATTCCTGCAGCAGCCCCGAGAACTCTGCCCACTTCATCTACGAGCCGAGACCTTTGTATGGTAGTGACTTTATTCTCGGAGCCGCCCGAGAGCGATTCCAAAGTTCCTTACAAGCATCGCCACTCCAAGGGAGTGACTTCATTCCAGCAGCAGCTCCAAGAAATCTGTCCTATTCATTTACGGGCCGAGATCACTGTAGGAGAGTTACTTTGTTCCCGGAGTCAGCCCGAGACCGATTCCCATTTGCCTTACAGTCATTGCACCTCCAAGGGAAGTGATTTCGTTCATGAGCAGCCCCTAGAACTCAGCCGACTTCCGCTACGAGCCGAGATCGTTGCAGAGGAGTGACGTTGCTCTCGGAGCCGCGCCGAGACCGATTTCCATTTGCATGACAGATATTCCACCTCCAGGGGAAGTGACTTCACTCCTGGAGCAGTCCCTAGAACCATGTCCACTTCCCCTACAAGCTGAGTTCGCCGTAAGGTACTGACTTTGTGCTCGGAGCCGACACGCGTTTGATTTCAAAATTCCTTACAAGCATCGCCACTCCACGGGAGTGCCTTTATTCCTGCAGCAGCCTCGAAAACCATGTCCACTTCGTTTACGAGCCGAGATCATTGTAGGCGAGTTATTTTGCTCTCGGAGCAGCCCCGAGGAGGACTTCCATTTCCCGTACAGTCATTGCACCTCAATGTGAAGTGACTTTATTTTAGAGCAGCCCCAAGAACCTTGTCCACTTACCCTACGAGCTGAGATCGATGCCGGGCAGTACTTTGTTAGCGGACTTGCGCCGAGACCGATTTCCATATGCCTTACAACCATTGCACCTCCAAGGAAAGTGACTTCAATCCTGCAGCAGCCCCGAGAACTCTGTCGAATTAACTTACAAGCTGAGATCGTTGCAGGGAAGTGAATTTATTCTCGTAGCCGCTACGCGAGCGAGTTTCAAGGTCCTTACAGCATCGCCACTCCAAGGGAGTGACTTCACTTCTGTAGCAGCACCGAAAACCATGTCCACTTTCCTTCGAGCTGAGGTCGTTGTAGGGTAGTGACTTTGTTCACGGAGCCGCTCCAAGACCGGTTCCCATTTCACTTACAGCCATTGCACTTCAGAAGGAAGTGACTTCATTCCTGCAACAGCCCTGACAAATTCTGTACACTTCATCTACGAGCCGAGATCATTGGAGGGTATTTACATAGTTCATGGAGCCGCCCCGAGTGCCATTTCAAAGTTCCTTACAAGCGTCGTCACTTCAAGGGAGTAACATCGTTCCTGCAGCAGCCCCGAGAATTTTGTTCACTTACCCTACGAGCTGAGATCTTTGTAGGGTAGTGACATTGTTCACGGAGCCGCGTCGAGACCAATTTCCATTTTCCTTACAGTTATTGCACCTCCAAGGGAAGTGTCTTCATTCCTGCAGTAGCCCCGAGAACCTTGTCCACTTACCCTACTAGCTGAGATCGTTTTAGGGTAGTGAATTTGTTCTCAGAGCTGCGCCGAGGTCGATATCCATTTGCCATACAATCATTGCAGCTCCAAGGGAAGTGACTTCATTCCTGCATCAGCCCCGAGAACTCAGTCGCATTCCCCTACAAGCCGAGATCGTTGTAGGGTTGTGAGTTTATTCTCAGGCCCGCCACGTGAGCGAGTTCCAAGGTCATTACAAGCATCGTTTCTTCAAGGGAGTGACTTCCTTCCTGCAACAGCCCTGAGAACTCAGTACACTTCATCGACGAGCCGAGATCATTGAAGGATATTTACTTCTTTTTGGGAGCCGCCCCGAGAGCGATTTCAAAACTCCTTACAAGCATCGTCACTCAAAGGGAGTGACTTCATTCCTGCAGCAGCTCCGATAACTCTGTCCACTTCATCTACGAGCCGAGATCATTGTTGGTGAGGTACTTCGTTCTCGGAGCCGCGCCGCGACCAATTTCCATTTGCCTTACAACTTTTGCCTCTCCAAGGGAAGTGATTTCATTCCTGCAGCAGCCGCGAGAACTCTGACCACTTCATCCACGAGCCGAGATCTTTGTAGAGTATTGATTTTGCTCTCGGAGCCGCCCAGCGAGCGATTTCAAAGTTCCTTACAAGCATCGCCACGCCAAGGGAGTGACAATTCCTGAAGCAGCTCCGAGAACTCTTTCCACTTCATCCACGAACCAATATCATTGTAGGAGAGTTATTTTGTTATCGGAGCCACCCTGAGACCGATTTTAATTTGCCTTAAATCAATTGCACCTCCAGGGGAAGTGACTTTATTCCTGCATCAGCCCCATGAACTCGACTTACCCTACGCGCGGAGATCGTTGTAGGGTAGTGACTTTGTTTTCGGAGCCGCGATGGGACCGATATCCATTTGCCTTACTGCCATTGCCCCTCCAAGGGAAGTGACTTCATTCCTGCAGCAGCCGCGAGAACTCTGACCACTTCATCCACGAGCCGAGATCGTTGTAGTGTAGTGACTAAGCTCTCGGAGCCGCGCCGAAACCGATTTTCATTTGCATTGCAATCATTGCACCTCCAAGGGAGTTTACTTCATTCTTGCAGCAGCCCCGTGAACTCAGTCGACTTCCCCCACTGCACGCGGAGAAGAAAGTTATCATTTGTGTTCAAAGTTGAGCTTAAATGTAATTTTTTGAATTTTAATTTTTTGGTTTTTGATTTTGTGGGCGATCTTGTGAGCAAAAATTTGATTTGATTGAAAGGTTCAACAGGAGAAGAGTAGCACAACAACTTATAATTCATGTCTGTTAGCATTCTGCAGCTTGGTTCAAAAGTTATTCCAAGTCAAAGTTGGTGTTCGCAAGCCCTTGCGTATAGCTCAACAACATCGTATTTGCATACCGCATCATCCTGACCAGCGGTTCGAAAGTTATTGAAGGTTGAATTTTCGATTTCACAAATTTTTGATTTTCTCACCTTGCGGAATCGCTTAGCGTGAGTCACCCAGAAGTTGCAGAAAAGAAGCAAAATATGCGTTCGACATGTAAAGAGTAGTGCTACAACATATTGAAACACCAAAATGTTCTGATGAACAGTTCAGAAGTTATTGAGCTCCAAGTTTTCGCTATTCTGCACTCTGAAATCGTGGTCACAATTCCCCAAGACTTCCGCAGTGTTCGTCCGTGAAAACTCGAGTGATCAGTGGCTTCAGCTGCCATTGGCAGAATGTGCTTTCTTCACGGTTCCGCCCCTGTGACACCGCGTGGTCTATTGCCGAACCTGCCCAAGGGATGTTAGAGTTTAGTCGGTGCAACGGACAGCGACCTCGCCTACTGGCAACACTTGAGTAGTGATATCGAAATCTTCAGGGAGCAAAATGATGAACGACACCCATAAATCAACTAGTGCAAAAACACTATAGGGACCGTGGACGGGCCCCCCTCCCCCTCCGAGTGCTCCGGACACTCGATCAGGTAGCTGTTCATGTGGACTTGATCATTTTTTTCGGGAAAAATCGAAATTTGACTTCTGCGCAAAAGCTTAGCGTGAGCCACACAGACATGCTAGATACAATCGGAAAATAGTTTCTCGTAGTAAAAGAGTGGAACTACATTATATTGTTCCCCCAAACCATTTTGCATGCGGAAAAAAAAGTTATCGCCCTCAAAGTTGGGTAAAATTTTGATTTTTGAATTGTTACTTTTTGGTTTTCGATATTTTGGGCGATCCCGTGAGCAAAAAATTGATCCTAGACGACGAAAGTTCAGAGTAAGAGTAGCACAACGACTTATAAATCATGACTCTTAGCATTCTGCAAATTTTTTCAAACGTAATTCCAAGTCAAAGTTTGTCAATTTTTTTTTCAGGTATCACCGTTTTCAAGGTCTAAGCGTGAGCGATTCAACAGTCTCACATAAAAAAATGTGTGCGTTCGGAAGCCACTGCAAAGTTCTCTAACATAGTTGCACCCGAAAACATTCTGAACAGCGGTTCAAAAGTTATAAAAGATTGAACTTTCGATTTATGAAATGTTCGATTTTTCCCTTTGCGGAATCGCTGAGCGTTAGCCTAAGCGATCCCGAAAATAAAAAGGTATTGATTTTCAATGTTAGGTTAATTTTTTTTTTTTTTTTTTTTTTTAGTTTTCCTATCGTGGG
>SDVV010000278.1:0-34310 GCA_016164225.1 Gammarus roeselii | reverse complement strand
GTAGGGATGGTCGTGGGTGGGGGGGGCCCGGCCATTATGACGCGGCGGGGGTAAACCAGTGAAAACTGTCGGGCCCTGCTGCTGACGACGGTTCCTCGGTACATTCGGGACCCAGAGTGTAAGTTGAGGGGCTACCGGCCGGACCCTTTAGCACAAAAGGGCTAAGTTGTGTGAGTGCGAGCGTGTGAGGGTGTGAGGTGCACCTTGCCATCGGCCACCCCCCTTTCTGGGGGATGCGGCCTAGTGTCTGTATCTGTATCTGTATGTATAAACCTTTGGTGGTAGGCCTCCAGGAGATCAAACTCCGTGCCACAGCCACCTTCACAATCCCTCAATATGTCATACACCGTCGCGAAGGTCACAATAATATGACTGCACACGGCGGAGTAGCATTTATGATCCATCAAAGCATAACTATCGAAACCACGACCTTTCGGAGGCACTAGTGACCGATCTGCTTAACCAACTGCATCATCCCGTACTCCTCCTTGGAGACTTCAACAGCTACCACAAAGTGGGGGGATGCGTGAGAACAGACCCCAGAGGAGTGATAATGGCCAACACCATAGACACTCACAACCTGGTCCTTCTCAACGAAGGACAACCCACACGTATCACCATCGAAAGTGAAACCGCCATTCGTTTATCTATCTGTTCCCCTACTTTAGCTCCCCAACTCGTTTGGGAGTCCTGCCTTCAACACATGACAGTGATCACAGCCTAGTGATCAAATCGCTCCTTACTAACCGACCAAACAATCCCGACGCACAGAAACTTCGATTCAACTACCGGAAAGCCAGCTGGGAGGAATACTCGACACTTGTCGCATGGGACGATTTGGAGGGCCTTCCCGAAGGCATTTCAGAGCGCGACCTTGTCATATATCTTTACGAAAAATTTCAAATTGCAGCTACCGCATGATTTCCATAATATTTACCCTCGACCTTTTTCCCGAAACCTTGGTGGTGCCCGGAGGTACAAGAAGGGAAGGATCAGCGTGACAGGATGTACGGGGCCCTTCCGCCGCGCACGTTCGTCCAGGAACCGAATAGCCCGGAAAAGGGAAACTGCCGTGTTCCGCAAACTTAGCGTGGAGGAGAAACGAGAAAGCTGGACCCAATGAGTTAATACAATCAATCGAAACACCAATCTTTCCCAAGTGAGTGAAAAAAAAACAGATTTATTTAAGGTCGCCCCGAGTGACCTATCCACATTCTGTCGGACGGAGACACTGTCTATTCTGCATACGCGGACATCGCGGACAAACTAGCTCAGACTTTCAGCCAAATATCACAATCAACAAATTATACGGCTTCTTTCCAACAGGAAAAGATCCTAAGAGAAAGTGAGCATATCGACTTCACTTCCGTAAATGAAGAATTCTACAACAAACCTTTCTCCATCCATGAACTACAATATGCAATTGACCACACACGTGAAACCTCACCTGGGCCGGACCGAGTGCATATCAACATGATCAAACACCTTCCTGACAACTGTCTCCAGCACCTACTAAGTGTGTTCAATACGTTGTATTCAAATTTATTCTTTCCCAACCAATGGCGAGAATCCGTAATTATCCCGATACCCAAACCGGGAAAATGTCACAGCAACCCACATAACTATCGTCCCATTGCCCTAACTAGCGTCTTATGCAAGACTATGGAAAAAATCATAAACTCACGCCTAGTCGACTACCTTGACATGCATGCAGGCCTTAACAACATCCAGTGCGGTGGCCGTAAAGCACCACTCCACAACGGACCACCTCGTACGATTAGAATCAGCCATTAGACAGGCCTTCATCCGAAGAGAACATGTAGTTTCCATATTTTTCGACGTTGAAAAAGCATACGACACTACGTGAAAATACGGGATCATGAAGGATCTCCATCGTAAAGGTTTGAGAGGTCAGATACCACTTTTCATCCACATATTTCTACAAAATTGCAGCTTCAAGGTCAAGGTTGACGACACTCAGATTCCGTCATATCCGCAAGCAATGGCCGTCCCCCAGGGAAGCGTCCTCAGTGTCACTCTTTTTATCCTCAGAATCGATCAGTTAGCCGACATTCTTCCCCGAAACGGAAGACTGCTCTCATCACTATATGTGGACGACCTACAAATAAGCTACAGACACCCCAGCCTCATAACAATTCAACATGAACTCCAGAAGTGCCTAAACCTAATCGGGAACTAGGCTTCCCTAAACGGATTCCGATTCTCGCCCTCTAAAACTAAAAGCATGCACTTTACTCTTGTGCCCGGTTTACACCTGAAACCAGCCCTAACGCTGCACAACCCATCTTTAGCATACGACGAAACGATTAAATTCCTGGGTCTTATGTGGGACCCTGAACTCACGTGGCGACCCCACATCGCAGCCCTGGCGACTCATTGCAAAAGGTCGACAGGACTTATCCAATCGGTAACATCTCTGAAGTTCGGTGCCGACATGGACACCGGAATTACGCTATTCAAAGCAATAATACGATCGCGCATGGACTACGGAGTCGTTGTCTCCGGTTCTGCAGCCAAAACTACTCTCAACCATCGCAAACAATGCTTTGCATATCACAACCGGCGCGTTCCGCTCCATCCCAATCGAATCCCTTAACGCGCTCGCTAACAAACTTCCACTTCTGCTCCAGCGAAACAAACTTTCAGTATAATACTATTTTAAGACTAGAAGTCTAATCAACAACCCAGCAATCATCCACATCACAAACATATCCGATACACGCCTTTTTGCGGCTAAAAATAATATATGCCCACCGTTTTTCTCACGTGTGGACAACCTGCTGACCTCGCTAAACATCAATCGTAAAGCTATTAAGCTTTTATTTTCCTACCGAATCCTTCAAATTAACACACCAACATGGATGATCAACCCACCCCGGCAACCTAGACCTGCAAATATACCCTAGAGCAACTACTCCAACCAACGCGTACTGGCATGAATTCCTAGGACTACTTGCGGAAGAATATTTGCAGCACCGCCTCATAGACACTGACTGCTCCAAAACCGCGGACGGAGTGGGAGCCGCCGCTGTGTGCGGGGACACCCCACTCTCGGCCACCCTCCTACAAGTGGCCTCCGCGTTCTCTGCGGAGCTTCACGCATTCGAACTAGCCATCTCTATTGCAAAAACACATCGCTTTCCCAAATACGTCGCATTCTCAGACAGTCTGAGTGTCCTCACCCAGCTTAAAACACTGCACTACGAACATCCAGTTCTTGGTAAAATGCAGCGCGATCTCTTTGTGAAGACCGAGACGGGTCAGGCAGTGGAATTCTGCTAGATCCCCGGACACGCGGGAATAAGAGGAAACGAACTTGCGGACTCGCTTCCTAAACTGGCATCTACTCACCAAGAACAATTTTTCGCAATACATTGCCGGGACTGGTCCCTATCATCAAATCCCATATAACATCCCGATGGGATGAAATGTGGCAACAGAGTGTACAAAAAATGCTTTAGAATGGGATACAAAGTTCACCAACAGAAAAGACCAAGCGTTCATCAACCGCTTGTACACGGGACACACGTGTATAACTCACAACCACGTGATGGATGTCGACATAGGACCAAACGCGTCACCTTGCCCCTGTTGCCACCTAGTGGCTATCAGCGTGAAACACTTACTGATGGATTGCAACGCACTCGCGGCAGCCCGACGAGCGTTCCTAAATCCCCCGTGCAACCTACAAAGCCTACTCATGGACCCAACCTACCGTAAAAAGCTTATCGCTTTTGGAAAACACACCGGACTATACGAAGCTGTCTAAACCCCAAACACCTGTGCAAATAAGGTGGTCTCTTCACCCCATTACGCACAGAAATAACAACACATTTTACGAAGATACGCGTTAACTCTTTACTTTCTCGTACGCGCTAGTACGCGAATATGCCACAATTGGAATATGTACTAACTTCATCTTGACATGACTAATATTTTCGCACGCGAGGCCGTGCGAACTTACCTGAATCAACGACGGTCGCGCCCTACGGGGGAGCCTATTATGACTCACGTGGAGGCTCTGGTGGGAATGAGGCCCAAATCAAATCATTACACCGGATAGCAATGAGGACAAAGATGTTGCAAAGATAACAAAGCAACAGAATGCAGTTGGCAACATGCTGATACGAACATACTCGTTAGCATCATGAGAGGTTAGAATCAAGCTCATACAATCATATCGTTGCCCGATATATTGCAATGCACTGTGTAGGAATAACACATTTAGACGGCTGATGTTGGTCCCTCGCTTATCAGCAAGCAGGATTTTTGCCGCAAACCAGTCAGGTTACATCAAGACACTGTTTTGTTAAGCGGCACACAGCCTTATGAGTCGAGTTATGATTGTTATAAATGAAATCCTCATCACAATCTGCACTGGCTGCCATGTTAAGGCGATGGAGAGAATTGCTGTACACAAAGGTAGGATAAAGTTGTGTGCCTTAATTTATTTTCTATCGTGTGCAGTAATTTTGCAACTATGTTCTCGCTGGTGGAGTGAGTCCACATATCTTTGTAACCATAGATTAAGATTACGTCTCCGTTGTAATACTATCCCATGATGGTTGATAATAACGTTGTTTATAATATTACTATCACTATTGTTATTATTATTGAATGAGATTTTAATAGGTACTAAAATGTCATTTATAAATTGTTAATATAATTAGAAAACTTATTTATTAGTAATTATCTGTGCCAATGAAAACTGTTTTTTTTATAATCTGATGCTCAATAACTATCAATTAAAAAAATGGTGTACCTTTATGATCGCTCCTCGTTCATTGACGCCGCACTAGTGACATAAAACGTATCCAGAAAACATTTGTCTGCGGTATGTTTTCAGCTGTTGCCGGAACTGGAACGTACTCGTTTGTTCGGTTGAACCAGCAAACGTTATGTTAACCAAGTACCTTATATATACGATAAAATTGTACCCTGTAGTTAACGTGTATTATAGATTTAGGGCTGATTTTTTTCAAACTTCAGAATACCGCAAGACATCTCGTGGATAAAATATTCTTAATAACTAATTATTTTCAAGCTGGTGTTTGCGAATCGTGCACCAGCTCATTCATGAGTGGTTACTCGCCAGCTCATTCATGAGTGGTTACTCGCCAGCTCATTCAGGAGTGGTTACTCGCCAGCTCATTCATGAGTGGTTACTCACCTGCTCATTCATGAGTGGTTACTCGCCAGCTCATTCATGAGTGGTTACTCCCCAGCTCATTCAAAAGTGGTTACTCGCCAGCTCATTCATGATTGGTTACTCACCAGCTCATTCATGAGTGGTTACTCGCCAGCTCATTCATGAGTGGTTACTCGCCAGCTCATTCATGAGTGGTTACTCACCAGCTCATTCATGAGTGGTTACTCGCCAGCTCATTCATGAGTGGTTACTCGCCAGCTCATTCATGATTGGTTACTCACCAGCTCATTCATGAGTGGTTACTCGCCAGCTCATTCATGAGTGGTTACTCGCCAGCTCATTCATGAGTGGTTACTCGCCAGCTCATTCATGAGTGGTTACTCACCAGCTCATTCATGAGTGGTTACTCACCACCAGCTCATTTATGAGCGGTTGCTCGCCAGATTAGAGCAGCCTGCCTGTTATCCTAATCATTACGCCATCTAATCCGCTGAGACAGTGTATCCTCCTGTGAATCATCAGACTAATCATCTTCCCCACCATCTCTAAGCAGGGCAATCATCTGGCCTACTCCAGCGTACCGATGTCCCTCATCCGTGTGTTCTCCATGATGCTCGGCGATCTGGACTTCATCAACAGCTTCGTCAACCCTTACTTTGATCAGAGCGCTCCTAATTTGGACCTTCGCGCACTGCCATACCCCAACACCACCTTCGGTCAGTAAGAATTGGCATATATATATATACCTTTTAGTAAATAAGAAATAGCTTTTGCCACAACATACTGTTCGTAATGGTAAATTAAAAGGAAACTGTCAAGGTTTCAAATTCTATCAGTAGAAACGATTAAAAAAGGTCATGCCTCCTTATTGATGCCAGCTATCGTGTTTGTGCCGCAGTGATCCTGTTGGTGTTAATGCAGCTCATGCCTCCTAATTTATGTCCTTGTGGGAGTGCCGCAGTGATCCTGTTGGTGTTTATGCAGCTCATGCCTCCTAATTTATATCCTTGCGGGCGTTCCGCAGTGATCCTGTTGTTGTTTATACAGCTCATGTTCCCTAATTTATATCCTTGTGGGGGTGCCGCAGTGATCCTGTTGATGTTTATACAGCTCATGCCCCCTAATTCATATCCTTGTGGGGGTGCCGCAGTGATCCTGTTGGTGTTCATGGTGCTCATGCCTATTCTACTGATGAACCTCCTAATCGGTCTGGCTGTCGGGGATATCGAGAAGGCCAAAAAGAAGGCTCAGATGAAGAGACTTGCAGTGCAGGTGAGCGTTTTAATGGGTAACATTGGTAACTTTGGTATGTTAGCGACACTGAGGAGTTTTGAGGAGCGTGATTTAATGAAGAACACCGGAAAACTTTTATCCTGAAAAGTGTTAAAAGATAAATATGCATGAACAAATAATATCTATGAAGCTTGCAATTTCTCAACTGCCGATCTAAAATTTATCATTTCCATAGCTGGCGATGTCCGAACTCATAAGTTTATCTCTTATTTAACTGCATAAACATCGCACGTAACATAACTTTTGTTATCTCAATTCTCTCGATAAAAAGCTATTTCTCTGTTATGTAGTAAGAGTCATAGTGTAGCAGCGCTTGTGCTTTTTAGTCAAATGAATCTTTAAGAGGAAACATTACAGAGACGTATTTACTAGAGAATATTGATAACATTTGTCGAACGTAGTTTTCGACCGCTTTAGACCGTGTCTTTTCACCTTATTCGGGAATTTTGAAACTTGTAAGTTTCTCGACTGTCCCCAAGTTTTTAGGTTTTGACTAAAAACCTGGCTGCTCGGCGATAAATGTCGGCTAGGTACCGAGTGGCGTCTCCCGCTCCCGACGGTCTAGGGCGGCTGAACCCCCAACCCCCTCCATACCTAAATAAGCGAGGTCTGCCCTGCCCATCATTCATGAGGGCTTGCAAAGGCCCCCTATGGCTCTTAATACATAACAGATAAATAGCTTTTTATCGAGAGAATTGAGATAACAAAAGTTATATTCTCTTCCACTTCGTAAGAGCCATAGTGTAGCATAGAAAATACAATCATGTAGCAAAGCTGGCCGATGCCAGAAAAGCACAGGCACAGAACTTAGATGGATCGGCTGCATCTTAAACTGAGTGTTTCCAAGGAAGCGCTTGCCGTCTAAGGGAATGATAACACATTTGTATAAATGGTGATAATGACTGTACTTATTGTAGAATACAAGAATTGTCAACAACAGCAAAAAGCTAGCTCCTAGTGGTAAACCAATATGCGGGCCCTGAGCACGAGGGCCCAAATAATCGTTAAGTATAGGCAGACACAAATATGGCGTTGTGGCAACGGCAGTAAACATACATGCTCAAAGCGGCAAAAACTAATATGCGCGGCCGTGAGCATGAGCAACCAAAGAGTAGTTGCGTAATCAATAAATATTGCCCTCCAGTGAGGGCGGGTGAACCGTCCAGTAGTGGGAATATAATGCTAAATATACCAGTATCAGCGATGTGTACAATAGTTTGCACCTATGGTAACAAGAGTAGTACTGCGAGAAGGATCAAGGAAATACATATTTCGTAATACGTTACCTGAAATTTTTGGTGGAGTGTCGCCGCCCGCGATTGTAAAATAATTATGTACGTATTCTATGATATGTAGACGAGTTTCTGTCATTAGCGGATGCGATGTTCGAAACTTATGAAGCGAGAAGGACTATCTACCTGGTTCCTAAAGAGACTCGAGAATAGTTGGCTTCTCCACTGTAAAGAGGTATTTGTGCACGAAAACGTGGGGCGACTTCCAAAACGCCTTGGATATGATGTCTTGAAGCGGGACTCCACGCGTGTAACCGAGAGACGAGGCATACTTGCGGACATCGTGAGCTTCAGTGAAGGCATGCGGTGTGGCCTCATCGATAAGCGAGCAGATGTAGTGCCCCACCGATGAGGCCCTGAGAGGCTTGCCGGAAGAAGGATGGAGGAACAAAAATTCATTGTTCGATGGAGATCGCGCTATGTAGGCGTTGAGTGCGGTCATAGGGCACAAACCGTGTGCCCGGCCATCCGGCAGCAGTGAGGCAATAGATAGGAGCGGTGGCGTGTGGGTGAGGGTCTGGTTTTTGTACAGGAACTTGTCCGCGGTCAGTATGAGCGCGCATGGAGGGTTCTTTGAGAAATGTGGTCCCGTGCGTGACATGGCTGCAATCTCAGAGACCCTGTTTCCTTCTGCAACCGCGACGAAAAACAGTCTTTTAAAAGAGCGCCAATACCGACGTCGTCTGAGTATTGAAGCGAGGAGAGGCGAGCATGTCGAGAACCGGTTCGAGCGTCCACTGCAGCACGAAGCGTCGTTGTGGTGCGTTCTCGTGAAACTGGGCCTTAGCCAGTTCCGTAAAGATCGCCACGTGGGTCATGACGCCAAAGCCCCGGAAGAGAGGCAAGTGGAGCGCATTCCTGTTAACCGAAACTGTACGAGGATTAAGCCGCTTCTGCTTGCCGGCGTAATGCAGGAACTTTGAGAGAGTGGCCTGGTTGATGGACTGCGCCTCCTGGCGCGTAGCCACGCTTAGGAACGAGCTCAGACGCTTTGGTACTGGCGTTGTGTGGACTGCCTGTGCGTGTGAACCAGGGTGTCCGCCAGCGATCTATTGAATTCGATCGTGAGTACCGTTTTTGAAAATTGAATGCGAGATAACGCGAGAAGGGTCGTGATGTTAGAGGCCCCTCCCTGCCTTTGATGCGCTGAAACACGTCGAGGGCAAGCGAGATTTCGCTGAAGGACGCGACGACCGTGGGCCACCACAGTGCGTTGGGGTGGTCAGGGAACACAAGGACGCCGTTGTAGCGGTACGTCTCGAGCTTGTGGATAACTTGAGGGATCAGGTTGTTTGGAGGGAACGGATATATTCTCCTCCACTGATTCCAGTCGCATTGGAGAGAATCCACTAAAGCCGCTCGCGGGGGAGGATATGGAGCTGCAAATAGTGGGAGCTTGTGGTTCCCCGGATGCGCGAAGAGGTCGATTTGCATGGTCCCGCGCAGAGTAAAGAGGCGGCAGAAGCATTGAGGCATCAACGCCCACTTCATTTCTACCGGTAAGAGACTAAAGAGTTGATCAGCCCAAACGTACTGCGAGCCGGGAAGGTAGGTCGCGAGGAGAGAAAGGTGGCGGCGCTAGAGGATCTGCAGGAGCGGTGCTCCGAACTTCTGCAACTTCGGGGCCTTGCTCGAGCCCAAGTGGTTCACCAAGGCCACTGCCGCCCTGTTGCCAGACAACGCGCGGTCTGTGGTGTGGTGCCAATGAGCTCGGGCACCCAGCGCGTGTATGATGGCAAGCTATTCCTTCGCCGTAATATGGAGATTGCGTTCTTAGGGAGACCAGCGGCAGTATGACTGCTGGTCGCTGCAGCATTCGGCACCCCACGCTTCGTCTGGTGCATCCGTCCACAGGACGTGCTCCGGTGGAGGCATTACGAACGGAACGGGGGAGTGAAGAAAGGTCTCGCTGCGCCAGTGCTGAGCTGCATGGCGAGAGATTGTTGAGACGGTAGGGCTTGCGGGAAAAGTGCAGGAAGCGTGCTGCGAGCACCCCACCTTGGAAGAAGTGGCGAGCATGACGTTGGTAAGGTGTGAGGAAATTTATTAGGCCGAGAAAACTGATGCTGTTAGAGCGAGAGGGTTTCGTGGGAAAGTATCTCCGTGGCCATGTCCCTGCAGCGGTCGATGTGTCGTAAGGTTAGGGTGATGGACCCGGCCTCTCCGTTGAGTGTGACCACCATGAAGTCTATCTACTGGGTGGGTTCTAGGATAGTATTCCCCAGGTGGACGCGGAATCCTTTTTTGAGGAAAAGGTCGTAGGCCGTCTGGGTGTTGCGTCGGCAGTGAAGTGCTGTCGGTGCCCAGAGTAGCCAGTCGTCGATGTAGAAGGCCGCATCTATCCCTCACTGGTGGAGTAGGTTCGCGACCGTAGTAACGATTTTTGGTCCCAGGTTGAGACCGAATGGGAGGGCCAAAAAAATACAGTTGGCCTCGCAGTTTGAAGGCCAGGTATTGGGGTGGATGGATGATTTTTCATTTTATAGATTATTAATACTTTATTTTAGTATTTCTTCCTCAACTGGCTTCAATATTTATTTGTATTTTCTTTCATGCTGATCGATTTTGTATTTGTTATATAGCTAATTACGAATCGTTAGGCCTAGTTGACCTAGTCCGATGAGCGTTAGACCAGCACGCCCTTCGGGGGAGCGTGCGACGACTTCGCGTTGGGGGCCCCGGTGGAGCACGAAGGCAACTACTACTACTCGACGTTGAACCTACTCTGAATCTACATTAAACCTACTATGAATCTACTCTGAATCTACGTTGAACCCACTCTGAATCTACGTTAAAGCTACTCGGTATCTACATTGAACCTACTCGTTACCTACGGTAAACCTACTCGTTACCTACGTTGAACCTAATCGGAATCTGCGTTTAACCTAATCGTAATCTGCGTTGAACCTAATCGTAATCTGCTTCGAACCTACTCGTAATCTACGCTGCGCCTACTCTGCCACTCTTCAATTGCCCTACGGGGAGTATGCATTAACTTCGCGTTGGGACTCCGGTGGAAAACAGAAGCAACTACTACTACTTGAAGGCCAAGAACTTTTGGATCCTGGGATGAATTGGGATGTGCGGGAAGGCGTCCTTGATATCCAGCTTGGTGAACCAAAGGGGGGGGGGGCTTCAGCACTGCTCGTATGCGCCGCCGGTGGGACATGCGGAATGCGGATACCCAGATGTATTCGTTGAGCTTGAAGAGGCCGATCACCAGGCGATCTTCTCCCGAGTCCTTAGGGACCGCAAAGATGCGAGATACGAAAGCCGGTTTTCTGGGCACCGCCTTGACTGCTTTTGCGCAGAAAATCCGATGCGAGGGGTTCTAGAACGTCCTCGCATTGTTGGTGAGAGTGTAATTGAGTTGAGGGGGCCGTGGCGTCCATTTACAGGAGAAGCCTGTGGAAAGAATGCGTTTGACCAAAGGTGTGGCCTTCCGGACGAATTCCGGAGCCAGCATGTCCAGCGTCTGAAGCCGAATCTGGTATCTCCACTGAGCTGCATCGAACAGGGATCCCGACCATAGTTTGTGAACGGAGCCTGTAGTGACCTCCGACAGACAATGCAGTGACTGCGGTGTAACTCGCGTGTCATCGGTTAGGACGCGAGTCCGGATGCGCTGAAGAATCCCCGTCAGTGATGCGCTGAGGATGTAGCCGCGCAGATTTTGAGCAACCTGAGTGCGGAGTTGGAAATCCTTGGTTCGTGCTTCTGTGGCAATTTGATGGACAGGAAAAGCAATCTTGTCCTTTGTGGCTTCGAAGTGAGCCTTTGAGGAGAAGATTGGAGCATTCGCAAATTCCATCAGGGACCTGACTACGGGGCAGTATGCTGTGAGCGCAAAGTGCGTGTTTGACCAAGCGTCGATGTCCTTCGGTGCCGACCCGTTGGGCTGGGTGGTATTGATTTGCTCGAGGAGTTTGGGTAGTGCATTTGGGATACGTTCCAGAACGAACCAACCGTCCTCTGGTGATCACCCCCCGATGGAGGGGTTGCTCGACCGCAAAGAAACTCTTGAGAAGCTGGAGAGGGAGCTGGACCTGCGGACGGGAAGAAAATTAAGTTAGGGCCCCTCTCATGAACCTTGATCAGATTGTTAGGTGGCTCTGTGGTGTAGACCTCATAGTCGCAGCTCATCAATCCCTCCGGGGAAGGGGGAGGGGAAAAGGCGGGGTTTCGTCATGGGGGAGCTCCCCTGGAGCGCTCATGGGTACGTCCGGAAGCGGGGGGGTTGACAGGGTACTGGAAAGGTCTGGTGCCGTGAAAGCGGTCTGCCCGCCTCCGGTAAGGGTGTGCGCGGTGAGTCGGGACGAGGCGAGCGAGTTGGCGAGTAGCGGGAGGATGGGGAATATGACGAAGGGGGGAGGGGTGTTTTGCTCAGAGATGTGCCCCCTCCTACCCCATGGGGGGGTCAAAATCCGCCCTTCCGTCTTTCTCTTCCTCACCCTGACTGTGATAGGATTCCTCCTCGTACTCCTCGTTGCCTTCCCTTCCTGATCGAGGAACCTGGCCTCCATATTGCTTGAAAGGGACTGGAGACGAGCCTCAAATCAGTCTTTGAGAGTGCCGAGCGCCAAAAGCACATGGTTGAGCTTCGTGGCCATGGCCGAGCTAGGGAGTGCGGGCGCAGGGGCGTCTTCGACAGAAGGCGGGGCTGGATGGGTGGCGAGTGGTCCACATTGGGGGCTGAGCGGGGTCGCGGGCGACATTCTCGTACATGCCCGTGTGTGGGCCTGAGCGGACTCAGTTATGTTTTCCCCCGTGATTGAAGACTCCGAAATGTATGGGGAGATATGGGGAAGAGCAATGTCCTGAGTGATGTTGCGGCTCCCTCGTCCGATGCGGTCCGCATGGACACGGAGAGCAGGCCCGGATTCCCAGGGGTGTACTCCCGCTGCGAGTGAAACCTCTCCTGATTGGGTGGTAGTATGTCCAGTGTGCTGTCGTTCTGTATAAGGAAGTGCGTCCCGAGATCGTCGAGGTAGGCGCGCCCTCAGTCGAGCATCTGTGATTCGGGAATCGAGGATTGAGCCGGCACGTTGGGGCTATCTCTGTTAGAGCTCTTAGACGTTTGAGGAGAAAGACGACCTGGGCCGCCTTCTATCATGCCGTCCTCTTTTGCCTTCCGTTTGTTCGTGTTCTCAGTGTAGCGAGGTGGATTGCGTCACGTGCCCGGAAATGTAAGGTGGCGGTAGTCAGGGCGCAAAAAACGGCCTTGTGTCCGATGTGACGTTGCCTGTGTACCTCCGTCTCATAGACCGATATCTGTTCAGGAAAGCCTCGGTGGCTGCACCGCTTTCCCGCCCGATAAGCAGATGTCGCACCCCGCTGGCCTATATACGTGCCCCGCGAAGCAGCTGGAGTGTTTCAGGCAAGTGGTATGTAGGTCATCTTTGGGCAGAGGGTAGGCACATTGGGAGCAGGTGGACCGGGAAGCCGATGGGTCTTTGGGCGGGAGCTGTCCTGTGGCTCGCTTGCCCGACGTGGAGATCATTTTCGGCATCTTTTCTGAAACCAGGGAGAGAGAAGAGAGTGGTTGTGAGACAATATTGCAGAATGTTCAATCAAACAAAAATTGTCTGTGTACTAATAATGTCCGTCGACAAGTTTCACGTCTGTCGACTTATTTGCGTGTCCGGGCAAAATTTTTTGAGTCGACACAATTTGTGTCGACAATTTTTTGTTGAGTCACAAAATTTGTGTATCAACAAAAAATTTTGGCAACAAAATTTGTGTGTCGACAAAACTTTTGTGTTGTCAAAATTTGTCTCAAACCAAAATTTTTGTGTCTATAAATTTTGTAGACAAAATTTTGTGTAACCAAATTTTGTGTTGACAAAAATTTTGTGTCGGCAAAATTTTTGTCGACAGAATTTGTGTCGACAAATTTTTTGTCTACAAAGTTTTTGGTTACAAAATTTGTGTTGACAAAATTTTTGTTTACTAAATTTGTGTCTATTAAATTTTTTGTTGACAAAAATTTTCATGTTGACAAATTTATGTCGTCAAATTTTGTGTGTGCTGACAAAATTTGTTTGTCAACTAGATTTTTGTGTCGACAAAGTTTGTGTCAACAAAATTTTTGTGTCGACAAATTTTGGATTGTTGCAATCCTTTTTGTGTCGACAAATTTTGTTTGTTACACAAATTTTTGTGTGAACAAAATTTCTGATGGAACGCAGGCCTGGCTTACTGAGACAGCAAATTCAGTACGTCTGGGTAATTGCCGACCTCATCTGTGGCTCTAGGGGTAGCGGGTCACTAATCCACTACCCAGATGGGGCGCTCCGTACCCAATCTTACCTATAATATAGGTGCGGAGATCATGTGGATCAAGTGTGCTGTTAGCAGGAGGTCAGTGGCCAGTGTGCGTCCATGAAGCAGCAGCGTCGAATGAATAATAATGGGGCAGGGCAGACCTCGCTTATAAAGGTAGGGAGGGGGTTGGGGGTTTGGGTGTTCATCCGGCCTTGACAGGCCTAGACCGACATTTAGCGCCGAGCAGCCAGGTTTTTAGTCAAAACCTAAAAACTCGGGGACAGTCGAGAAACTTGAAAGATTCGAAATTCCCGAATAATGTGAAAAGACACGAAGGTCTAACTAAATCGGTCGAAAACTATGTTCGACGAATGTTATCAAGATTCTATAGTAAATACGTTTCTGTAATGTTTCCTCTTCAAGATTCATTCGAATAAAAAGAAGAAGCGCATGCTACACTATGGCTCTCACGAAGTGGAAGAGAAAGTGTTGATATTTTATTTATTCTCGGAGCCCGGTATTTTTCTCGAGTTCCTATTCTTTACTTACCCCACTGTTCTAATTAGAATTCATTCCTTTATAGGAAAAAATGATATACTTCCGTTGCCAAACAGGCATGGAGACAGAATGCCCACAAGGAGAGAGGGGTGAATTTTCTATGCATTCTTTCATATTTTCGGCTGTCTCATATCTCGGTTGTCTCAGGTACACTTCTTCACAAGCCTGGAAGACTTTCTGCCTTCTCTGATCATCAGAAAGCTTAACAAGCAGAAGGTGGTTGTTTATCCAAACAACCCTCCAAACTCATTGTGGAATAAGATTTTCCGGACCCTCATCTTCTACACGCCCTTCAACAGAACCTCAATCGGTAAGGAACTTGGGTTGGCGCATGCATACTGTAGGTGCTTGTTGGTTCCGCAGTTAGGCATCATCTTTTGCAGACCCTACAAGTTCCACTCTCTGGCATGAATTTTGTCTGTGAAGACATAAGGAATGGATATTTTTTTCTGGAATTTGTGATCAATTGGCATGAGGGTCTTAGTTGATTATGTAAATGTAGTGGATCTTGTAGGCTCTTACTTTCTACTAAACCATCATTGGTGACACGTTGCGCAAGCAATTTCCGCAACACCTACTTTCACTGACGTTGGAAACCCTGTTTTGTGGGTAATTGACAATCAGATCTCGCACAACAATCGTTATCAGGTTCTTTTAAGCAATTTCTATTTTCCATGAACCAGCATAGCCATCCCCTGATTTTGTAATTCCTCTTTCTTGTAGAGGAAGAGGTGTCTTCCCAAGTGCCACCCTTGGAGCAGGTTCGCAGTGAGGTAGCGGGAGTTCAAGAGCGTCTGCGCGGGCTGGTGACGGACGTGCATCAGCAGACACGATTACTGAGCCTCGTGGTGCAGGTGAGGTGTCATGAACTGGGAGGGCCACTCGTTGGATTGCAAATCCGCTTTTGTGGTCGTCTTTCCTACGAATGATTGGTGTGCTATGAAAAGCTCACTCTTGTCCCGTGTTATGTGTTGGGTCTCCTTGCCGAACACTTTTGAGCAAAGGGGATAAAATTTGGTGTGAGTGTGTTGAAAGAAGTGTGAGAAGCGTCTTGCCTTCGGTCACTCCAATTCTTGGTGGATGTGGACTTTTGTACGGTCTTATATAGGAGGTTAATTACAATCTTTATATATATGAATGCTCAATTGTGGACTATTGAGTTAACCGATAAGCACTAGATATCTCCCAAAGAATAGACGATAAGACCTACCAAGTTTTGGGGATACACCGCAAAAATAATTGCAATCTCCTCCTTATTTAACTTCCCATTTACAATACTAATATGATCTACTTGGTCGTTTAGGTTTTTTAGACTATTATTTCACACTTTTTAAATCGAATCTGGACAGTACTGCGTGAGGATTTTTTTTATTTATCCCGTGACAATACATGTCACGGGAAGACTGTTAGCATAAATTACCTTGAAAGTACAAACATTTATGTCTGTTTATTTTATGTTACTGTTGCTATATCATTGTTACACCGGCGGTGTATGTATTGTGTAGGTATGAAAGAGTTGTACTGGTTTCATGTGCTGTAAGGAGAGTTTTTATTGGACTTGTGATAGTTTTAGGTGTTATGATGGATGTTGGTTTTGAGTATTGCTATAGGATGTTCTTTTGTTAAATCGCGTATTATAATTATTATTATAATAGGATGGGAACAGGTATAATAGTATTCACTTAGTTCAAGCGTTCACAGCAGCAGATGAATTAAATAGGAGATTCTATAAAAACGTGTAAAATACTATTTTTAGTGAGCGAATTATTAACTCTTATTAACTCTTATTCATTATATAGCTATAGTTCAGTTTTATGACTTCAACCACACTGGTTTGGATTGATTTTGATCATTTTAATGTTCATTTTTTTGAGCAAATACTTATTGTAATGAAATTGGGATCCATGAATATTATTGTATGTTATTGAGTCACATGTAAAGATTCATTTCGTTGCTTATTCAATAGCATATTCCCTTTAAAAATTAAATGGGGAAAAATTAGTGCAAAAGGTTTTTATAATTTGCTTCTAGAGTTAATCTATCGAAATTCATGTGTCACAGGGAATCACATATTTGACATGTGTCCTAAAGGAAAAAGAACCTGGGTCCAGTTAATGTGAAACTAAAACAATGGTAAAAATCAGCCTAATATTACGAGGTGGAACAATTCAACATAACATATTGAATGTGTTTGTTCATATATATGGTGGACTTCACCTTTGTTTTGAGTGATGCTGAACATGAGCGGTCACAGGCCTTGTTCGTCATTGCACCATTTGGACCAAAGAGGTTAGATAGCCTCTTTGATTCGAAGGTTCTTGCTGCTTGGTTTGAAGATGCGAAGAACCTCTTTGAGTGAGGCACGAGAATCTCCTGATCGTGGGCCTGGTAGTGGCAGAGTTAGTGACGCACGAGAATCTCCTGGTCGCGGGCCTGGTAGTGGCAGAGTGAGTGATGCACGAGAATCTCCTGGTCGTGGGCCTGTTAGTGGCTGAGTCATTACTCGAGTGCTCAGAAGCCGCCAGCTCTGGACACTGGTTGGTGGCCTGATGCCATGGCCTACATTACTTTTTACTTCCTGCCATCTCCTCATGCTCATCTTCCTGCAATATATGACTGTTTCTGTTGTGCCTTGGCAATGTGAGAGTAATGATTAGATGCTGGTTTTAGCATTTGTATCATACTTATGTGTCTCTGAAAGGAATAAAAGGGCCACTGTTATCTAACAACTTTCCTTGAAAAAAATCCCTTTGCCCCTCCTCGGCGACAATGTTTAAAAAAAATGTAATCCAAAGTAAATTTGGTTAAAAAAACGAAAACGAGAGAACACATTCTACCATGCAACACGATTTGGAAGCCAATAAAAAAAATAATATGCAGAGCCTAACTATTGGGTGGAATATCGAGGAGGTAAAATATTTATTATGTGCTTGTTGGGATGGAGTTGTATATCGCTGGTCAGTGGATCACCGAACAGACACCTGGCATTGCGTTCATATCAGATAACTTCTTGAATGAACTAGACCATCAACAATCATTCAGGTTTTGAGTTGGATTTCAAAACTAGTTTAGTTGAATCCCAATTTATACAATTGTCAGGGTCTCGAACATGTCAGAATATTGCACTATTTGTTCTACCAAATCTTACATTGCTCATGTGTTTCTTGACACCACTGGCATAGATCTCCCTGTCTCCCCCACGTACACCTGATCACAACCACCACACGGAACAACGTAAGTACCCCAATTTAGATCACTTAGTAGTTAAGGTTTGGTATGGACAAGTTGTTTTTCAAAGAATGGCATGTTTTCTGAACAATCGTGGTATTGAAGCTTATAAATAGAGGACGAGCAGAAAAAGATGCGGAAGTGTAGGGCTGGACTGGAACATTTTGTTGTATAAATAGGGATTCAACTAAACTAATTTTTAAATTCAACTCGAAAACGGAAAGATTGTTGAAAGTCTGGTTTATTCAAGAAGTTACGTAATATGAACGCAATGCCAGGTGTCTGTTTGGTTGATTCAGTGACCAGCGATATACTACTCCATCCCAACAGGCACATAATGAATAATTTACTTCCTCGATATTCCACCCAATAGTTAGGCTCTGCATAGTAAAGTTTTTTTTACTGGCTTCCAAATCGTGTTGCTGGGTAAGATGTGTGCTCTCACTTTTGTTTTGCTAACCAAATTTATTTTTGTATTACAGTTTGAGGTTATTTTTTATATTTTTTAAACTTTCGCTGATGAAGGGCATATTGTTGCCCAAAAATTCCGACAATTTTTAAGTAAAGTGAATAAATAAGAGTGCCTCTTTTATTCCTTTTATTCAACTTTCCTCGTGAGTGAGGTAATTTATCTGATTATGTGTCTTGATCTGGTGAGGCAGTGACAAGGGTGATGGTGTGGCATGGAAGAGTTGAGTGTAGTAGTCAGAATTGTGCATTCAGACACTACGACTTTGCGCAGAGGCAGTATCGCCACCAATGACGGACAACTAACTGAGTTTGGAATTAACATCGCATACTGTTCTTCACGTCTGAGCTTCAAAGTTTGCAATTTTCCAGGGTATAGAAGCCTAGTTTGTTTGCTGTATCAAAATACGAGCCGGTCTCCGCTCTAAGCCAAATATCGCTCCGAGACCGAATATTGTCTCGTTAAGGTTGGGATACCCTCCGAGGATATCCCAGGCTCACCCGCTTTCCCACAGTGTCCTCGTTAACCACCAAATTTTATTTGTCCCATTTTGTAAATATATTTTGATTTAAAAGATCGCTCCACCGCCCCCCACCCCCTTTCAGTTTGTAGCTTCACCCCCTCCCTTGGTGCACATAAAAATGAGCCCCCACTGACACCGGGGTTCGTGAATTTAGAATCGAAACCAATTTAAATTATGAGAAGTCACAAAAAATTGTTAAATGAAAAATTTATATAATAAAATAATATTCACAAAAAATCTAGATTTAGGGTGAACTTTAAAAGTAATTTTAGGAATTGAGTTAGTCTATATATTCGTATATACAATGAGAAATAAATGTAAAGAAGGCCCAACCTTCATTACCCAGAACCCCGGGTGAAGCCGGGGATCAAACAATGGGCAAGACCATGCCCTATCGGAGAGGGGCTGACGGCCCCTCCAGAGCGTCGCACTCAAACCAGTCTGCCAGAAAGAAAGATGAACCCCTCAAAAAATCCTCATCGACAGGAGACCTGACTCTGGTCGTAATCGACGACACAAATGAACGCGTCTCGAATCTGGGCGCGAATATAACCGGAATGCAGAATACCCTGGACAATATATGCAAAGTGATGGGCCTTCCCGAGCTGGAGACTGAGGACTGCTCGGCGCTCTCCAGTGAAGTCGGCGAACGCCTCACTAAACTCGAGAACCTTTGTGCAACTATGAATACCCGACTGGATGAGCTGATGAAGAGGATAGAGGCCAGGGAACCCGTAACATGTTCGTGTGCTTCCGCTCTTGACCTTTCTGTTAACATCGCTCTCCTCCCAGCCAAAACTCGTAACGCCTGAACACCAAAAAACACAAGGAGGAGACAATACACACGATTTGATGACCACAACTTATTCAACAACGGCCCTGAATTCCCCGAACACTTGAAAAATGACATTCGATGTCAATGACAGACCGGATCTTTGCCCATATAAACTACGAAAAGAACTGGGCTCCATGACAGGCCGTCCAATTCTCAACATCACCGCCAGCGGTGACGATAGCTTCACCTGAAAATGAAGACACAAAACTTCAAAGTTACACTATACTCTTCAAAAAAAGAATATGCAAAAAACCTTGCAAAATCATAACACACCCAAGTTTTTCCATGAGTTCAGGCCTGATTTACATCGAGGGTCTCCCGAGTGATGAAGCAGACTCGTCCAATACGAGGAATGTATAGTTGAAGCGAAAACCGCACCAAAAATCAAACCTAGAAGAAACACCACCGCGGCCCTTCTGCTTAAATTCAATTGCCCCACCCCACCTAACTACATAGACATATCTTTCTTTGACGCCAGAACCAAGGTTACACCCTTCGGAAGACGTCCAATGCGATGCTATAAATGCCAGAAATACGGACACACGAGCCAAAATTGTGACGGTAAAAAAATATGCTCACACTGCTCCCATGACGACCACGATAAGCGAGACGCTCCCTTGTCGTGCCCATCCGAAGAACCTCACTGTTTTTACTGCAAAGTAAACGGCCACCCTACGGGACACGAAGACTGCCCCCAGGACAAGACTGAGAGAGAGATCCTGCAATACCAAACTGAGTTCAAAGTCGGTCGACGAGAGGCTGCGACCGCGATTCGCTCATTCCAGGCTGACTTTCCCACACAGGAGAGAAGATCAGCATCATTCCCTACCCACTTCCTTTTAACGCTTGTAGATAGGGGCGCCAACAAAGTTTCTCCCTCAATGAACCCATTCACCGTGATGAACTCGTTCTCCAAACAACTGGGAGGCAGACCGATAAACATGAACCGACAGGGAAAGAAGTATCTGGCCCACGTCGTAAATATCGAGCAAAGTAACGCTATACAAAGGATTAACAAAATAGACAAGCACAAAGTCACTGTCGAAATACATCCGTCTGTTCTTCAATGCTGCAAGACGAATTATATACACTTCCAACTACACTCTCAAAACTGACCAAAGAGCTTTTGCAGCAGGTTTAGCAAAAGATTATGGAATCACCAACGTTTCCCTAGCAGAATGGATCAAACCACGAAACATCCACACCACCGCATTCCAAATCACTTTCCCAGGACGTGACACACCGGAATTCATAGCAATCCCGGGCGAACAGGGGAAAACAAACTTACCCAGTGGCGACATTGCCTGCGATGGGGAAAAAATGCCTGGAATACGACCACGTCATCAAATACTACCAGCCATATATACCCCAACGCTGTAAGAGATGCGCCGGCGAGCATGACTGAGAGGACTGCACAGCCCGCCAACCTAAATGCTACCAAAAGGCAATGACAATCATACAAAATGACCGCAGTCACACGAAAACAAGCCATCCAAATTTTTTACGACGAAAACCCAAACTGACGTAATTTAATTTACGCCAAAACAGTTAAATCCACAATAAAGTCTACCCCATCAGACAATACTCGCGTACAGTTAACACGAACTACTACCATGACCCCAACACCCCTCTCGAGTAATAACAATACCACAACCAGCCCAGCGACCGCCCTCGCAACAAAGGCGGGCGCCCCAAGCAATGAATTCACCAGTGCCCAGGAAAGCACTGCGATGGATGCTGCCTCGGTCGACCACGAGGAGAGGTCCAATAACCCGAAAATGGAAAGGCCAAGATACGAAGATTCCTCCGACGATGACCGCGGGATACGCGACACCCTCTCGCCACGAAGCAAAAAAATTAGCAGCACCCCACAAGCCACAGCTCGCCTCGATCAGAGCGTTGAACGGTTTCTGACCGTCTTAATTGCAACCGCACCCAGCGAAAACCAAAGTGAGGTATTTAACCCTTAGCTAACATGCCCAACACCAGAACATCTCACAAGTGAGAACGACCATCGCCTGCGCGAGGACGCGTTGACAATCTTCAACGAAGAACTGATACCCGTAACCACTGGTCTACCATGCATCGCACTTCGACTCAAATATCCCAACGACTACTACTCAGCCCATCATAATCTTTAAAAAAAAACTCCGTAAAAGAGAAACGCGCTCGCTCAAGGAGCAAACACAAAGATCGTACTCCCTCGTCCTCCTCCTCCAACAAGAGCACTCACAGCTGAGAACGCAGTGAGTCTAGGAGATCATGTTCTACAGAAAGCGGACGCTCATGCGAACGCTCTCGATCTAGGACATCTGCGCCTCATAGACAAGAACACCACGTAAGTTCCTACAAACCACGCGACCGCTCCAGACCAGCAAAATCTGGGCGTGAAACAGATTCGAAATGAAAACAACACAACCATTCAGTGGAATTGCCAGGGACTTAGAAGCAAGAAAGATGAATTATTATCGCTAATCTCCGCCCATAAACCTTTGGTGGTAGGCCTCCAGGAAATAAAAAACTCCGTGACACAGTCACCTTCGCCATCCCTCAATATGTCATACACCGTCGCAAAGGTCACAATAATGTGACTGCACACGGCGGAGTGGCACTTATGATCCATCAAAGCATACCTCACCACCTCCTCCCTCTGAGAACTGAACTCGAAGCTGTCGCAGTGAAGATATGTTTCTTAAGACCTATTACAGTGGTATCTATCTACTCGTCACGTAACCACGACCTCACGGAGGCACTGATGACCGATCTGCTTAACCAACTGCATCATCCCGTACTCCTCCTTGGAGACTTCATCAGCTACCACGAAGTGTGGGGATGCGTGAGAACAGACCCCAGAGGAGTGATAATGGACAACACCATAGACACTCACAACCTGGTCCTTTTCAACGACGGACAATCAACACGGATCACCCTCGAAAGTGAAAATGTCATCGATTTATCAATCTGTTCCCCCACTTTAGCTTCCAAACTCGTTTGGGGAATCCTGCCTTCAACATATGACAGTGATCACAACCCAGTGATCATATTGCTCCTTACTAACCGACCAAACAATCCTGACGCACAAGAACTCCGATTCAACTACCGGGAAGCCAGCTGGGTGGAATACTCGACACATGTCGCATGGGACGATGTGGAGGGCCTTCCCGAAGACATTTCATGGTGCGACCTTATCATACATCTATACGAGAAATTCCAAAGTGCAGCTGCCGCATGCATTCCCCAATATTTACCCTCAACCTTTATTCCAAAACCTTTGTGGCGCCCGGAGGTACAAGAAGCAAAGGACCAGCGTGACAGAATGTGCGGGGCCTTCCTCCGCGCACGTTCCCCAAGGAACTGAGTAGCCTGGGAAAGGGAAACTGCCGTGTTCCACGAACTTAGCGTGGAGAAGAACCGAGAATGCTGGACCCAATAAGTGTTAACACAATCAATCAAAACACCCCTCTTTCCCAAGTGTGGGAAAAAGCATTCGTATCCAAGGTCGCCCCGAGCGACTTATCCACGTACTGTCGGACGGAGACACTGTCTATTCTTCATACGCGGACATCGAGGACAAACTAGCACAGACTTTCAGCCAATTATCACAATCAACAAGTTATACGGCTTCTTTCCAACATTAAAAGAGCTTAAAAGAAAGTGAGCATATCGACTTCACTTCCGCAAATGAAGAATTCTACAACAAACCTTTCTTCATCCATGAACTACAATATGCAATTGACCACACTTGTGAAACCTCACCCGGGCCGGACCGAGTGCACATAAACATTATCAAACACCTTCCTGACAACGTTCTCCAGCACCTTCTAAATGTGTTTGATTCGTTGTATCCAAATGTAATCTTCCCCAACCAATGGCGGGAATCCGTAATTATCCCGATACCCAAACCCGGAAAATGTCAGAGCGACCCACATAATATCGTCCCATTGCCCTAACTAGCGTCCTATGTAAGACTACGGAAAGAAAGATGGATAAACTAACGCCTAGTCGACTGCCTTGAAATGCATGCAGGCCTTAAAAACATCCAGTGCGGTGACGGTAAGCGCCAATCCACAACGGACCACCTCGTACGATTAGAATCAGACATTAGACAGGCCTTCGTTCGAAGAGAACATGTGGTTTCCATATTTTTCGACGCTAGAAAAGCATACGACACCACGTGGAAATACGGGATCATGAAGGATCTCCACCGTAATGATTTGAGAGGTCGGCTTCCACTTTTCATCCACCAATTTCCACAAAATCGCACCTTCAAGGTCAAGGTTGGCGACACTCAGTCTCCGTCATATCCGCCAGAAATGGGCGTCCCCAGGGAAGCGTCCTCAGTGTCACTCTTTTTATCCTCAAAATCGATTAGTTAGCCGACATTCCTCCCCGAGATAGACGACTGCTCTCATCACTAAACGTGGACGACCTACAAATGAGCTACAGACACCCCAGCCTCATAACAATTCAACATGAACTCCAGAAGTGTCCAAACCTAGTCGGGAACTGGGCTTCCCTAAACGGATTTCGATTCTCACCCTCTAAAACTAAAAGCATGCACTTTACCCTTGTACCCGGCTTACACCTGAAACCAGCCCTAACGCTGCACAACACACCTTCAGCATACGAAGAAACGAGCAAATTTGTGGGTCTTATGTGGGACCCTAAACTCACGTGGCGACCCCACATCGCAGCCCTGGCGACTCGCTGCAAAAGGTCGACGGGGCTCATCCAATCGGTAACATCCCTGAAGTTCCGTGCCTACATGGACACCGGAATGACGCTGTTCAGAGCAATAATACGAACGCGCATGGACTACGGAGCCGTTGTCTACGAATCTGCCACCAAAACTACTCTCGACCATCGAAAACATTGCTTTGCGTATCACAACCGGCGCGTTCCGCTCCACCCCAATCGCTAAGCATCAATTGTAAAGCTATTAAGCCTTCATTTTCCTACCGAATCTTTGAAAATAACACCGACATGGATGATCAACCCCCCACCGGTCAACCTAGACCTGCAAATGTACCCTAAAGCAACTACTCCAACCAACGTATACCGGCCGGAATTCCTAAGACTACTTGAGGAAGAATATTTAGAGCACCGCCACAAATACACTGACTGCTCCAAAACCGCGGACGGAGTGGGAGCCGCCGCTGTGTGCGGGGACACCCCACTCCCGGCCACCCTCACACAAGAGGCCTCCGTGTTCTCTGCGGAGCTTCACGCACTCGAACTAGCCATCTCTATTGCAAAAACACATCGCTTCCCCAAATACGTTGTATTCTCAGACAGTCTGAGTGTCCTCACCCAGCTTAAAACACTGCACTACAAGCATATAGTTCTACGTAAAATGCAGCACGATCTCTTTGTGAAGACCGAGACGGGTCAGGCAGTTGAATTCTGCTGGATCCCCGGACACGAGGGAGTAAGAGGAAACGAACTTGCGGACTCGCTTGCTAAACTGGCATCTACTCACCAAGAACAATTTTTTGCAACACATTACCGGGACTGGTTCCCTAGCATCAACTCCCACATAACATCCCGATGGGATGCAATGTGGCAACAGAGTGGACAAAAAATGCTTCCAGTCAAACCCTCAGTCGGAGAATGGGAAACAAAGTTCTCCAACAGCAAAGACCAAGTGTTCATCAACCTCTTGTGCACGCGATACACGTGGATAACTCACTACCACCTGATGGATGCCGACACAGGACCAAACGCACCACCTTGTTCCTGTTTCCACCAAGTGACTATCAGCGTGAAACACTTACTGATGGATTGCAACGCACTCGCGGCAGCCCGACGAGCGTTCCTAAATCGCCCGTGCAACCTACAAAACCTACTTAATGACGCAACCTACCGTAAAAAACTTAGCGCTTTCGGAAAGCACACTGGACTTTACGAAATTGTCTCAACTCCAAACACCTGTGTAAGTGAGGTGGTCTCTCCACCCCATTATGCACAGAGATAACAATGCATTTATGAAGATACGCGTTAACTTTTTTTACTCTTGTACGCGCTAGTACGCGAATATGCTACAATTGAAATATGTACTTGGTTTAATCTTGACAAGACTAATATTTTCGCACGCGAGGCCGTGCAAACTTATCTGAATCAACGACGGTCGCGCCCTACAGGGGAGCCTATTATGACTCACGTTGAGGCTCCGGTGGAAATGAGGCTCAAATCAAATGAAAAAAAGAACCCTCTCAGGCTTTCGCGGTGGAGATCCTTCACTATGCCGGATTATCAGATTCTTGGGGTGGATGGATGATTATTTATTTTATAGATCAATAACATTTTATTTTAGTATTTTATTCTTTCTTATTTCGTGAGCTCTATTATTTATCTGTGCCCTTTTTCATGGTGATAAATTTTGGATTAGTTATATAATTATGTATCGTTAGACGCCCGCAGGGGCCCTAGGTGGACTATGCAGTGTGTTAGTTCGTCTAGTCCAACCTACGGTGGGAGAATTTAAGCTCTCCCAGGTGTCTAATAAATGTCCCAGCACAGCTAGGCGTTTTGATGGCTAAATGGTGAAATAATGTTGATGTTGATCTTAGAGAGTGAAAGTCTTGAATGACACTGTGCGTGGAGGGGACGAGGCGACTCGAGGCAGGTTGAGGCAAGTGGAGACGAGTCGACTGACGAGGCGATGAGTCGAGACAAACCGATGCTGGTTGGGACTAGGTGACCCGGGAATGAGAGGTGCTCGTGGGGCCCGCGGGACTCAAGGAACCCGTGGGTTTCGGGAACCCGTGGAACTTGGAAGACCAAGAGGATTTGGAGGACACACTTGGACCCTTTCGGGGCCCTTTGGAACACCTTTGAGACCCATTGGGACCCCATTGAGAAACTTTAGGACCCACTTGAGGCCCCTCTGAACCCTCGCACCCCCGCTTTCCTCTCCCCACGCTGTGAAACTCATACATAGAAAAATGTATACATGTGAAAAGATAGAGAAGAACAAATAATGATTACAGTCCGCGAATTACTGGCACAGAGAGCGAGGGTCGCGTCGAGGCTGGTCGAAGTGCGTCGAAATCAGTCAAAACATGTGTAGGCGAGTTGAGTTGATCGCGACGAGCCGAGACTGGCCGAAATGATTCGAGACAAGCCGAGATGAGCTGAGACGAGGGGATCCGGTGAGCTCGGGGGACTTTGGTTACCTCTCGGAATTCGTCGGGCTCTTGACCCGAGGTACCTCTGCCACCACTCTCCCACCCTAAAATGCTTGTAAGGAAAATTTTTGTTATTACAGTCCACGTGATTACTAGCGCAGAGGAAAAGAGCCACTTCGAGGCTGGTCGAGGTGCATCGAGATCAGTCGAAACATGTCGAGGCGAGTCGAGTTGGTTGCGACGAGCCGAGACTGACCGAAGTGATTCTAGACAAGCCGAGATGAGCTGAGACGAGGGGTCTCGGGGACCCGTGGAGCTCGGGAAGACCCGGGGGACTTGGGTTACCCTCCGGGATTCATCGGGCTCTTATGGG
Organism: Gammarus roeselii; assembly: GCA_016164225.1. Taxonomy (NCBI): domain Eukaryota; kingdom Metazoa; phylum Arthropoda; class Malacostraca; order Amphipoda; family Gammaridae; genus Gammarus; species Gammarus roeselii. Next base: position 7,178 of record SDVV010000278.1, on the reverse strand, counting down.
ACCCAAGGAACCTATACCCCCCCACCCTATCCCCTTAACAATCAGTGCGAAATCAATAATCTGAGCAGTTTTTCTGCCCATGACAAACCTGCTCTTGACGAACCTACCCTATTTTCTTCTTCATGGTACACAATTTTGTCATGTATAATAATGCTGGTGAATTTTTGCAGGAGTTCCTGTTAGTGATTTTGTGATTGGATGTTTTTTCTTTAGTCTGTGCTCGCTTGCGCGTGCACGGATCATATGTAGTTCCTGGGGTTGATCTGGGCCGCTTAGCTTTAAAACCTTGTGACGCGTAGCGGTTGGAGTTGATCTAGTCCGTGAAGCCATAGACCTCGTACTAATTTCGACGATACTATCTGTGCGCACTGCCGCGCGTGCACATTACTCCTGGACTTCTGAGTGGTTGGAGGCGGGGATTCGTTTCGTCTGAGTCTTTATATTACCTGAATAAACAAATTGTACCTCTACTAAACTAGACCTCGTTGCTGTATATATTGGGTGCGTTGTTTTGCAGTCGGAGCTGACTGTGTCCGTGTAGCCGTGTACCTTGTACCAGTCTCAACGATGATACCTGTGCACACTAGCGTGCGTACATGTTACTCTTGAAGTTCTAAATGATTGGAGGCAAGGATTCGTTCCGTCTGAGTCTTACCTGAATAAATGAAGTATACTATATTCGACCTAGACCGCGTAGCGTTCTAGGTCGTGTTGCGTTGCGGTCGGAGCTGACTTTGTCCGTGTAGCCGTAAACCTTGTAACAGTTGCGACGATGCTACCTATACGCACTGGCGTGCGTACATATTACTCGCGAAGTTCTAAATGATTGGAAGCGGAAATCTATTTCGTCTAAACGTTTTTCTTGTGCGCACTAGGCGTCTGACATTGCTAAGAGTTTCAAAATTTTCTAACTTTAACAGCGTCGTTTTTCTTGCACACTGTGGCGTGCGAGCCTACTGGAATCCATGATCATCGAGCCCTACGGGGAATCCTATTATGACTCGCGTTGAGGCTCTGGTCGAAATGAGAATAAAATCAAATCAAATCCAGATACTGTCTTATGTTTTTCAACGGTCGAATGTCTGATTCTAGTCGTATTAGGTGGTCAGTCGTGGAGAGGCGCTTGCGCTCACAGCGCTGGATGCTGCTCACCTTTTACTACCACTGTTCCAGCTTACAAGCCCTGAAGAAGTTGTATGGATGTACAACGAAATGTGGGGTTAACAGATATAAGTGACAAGCACATTAGAATAAAGTGTTCTTTCATCTATTATCGTTGCTGTTGCAGAGCCTCGGCATCAACTACGAGGCCACAGAGATGGATGAAGGTGTCTACACGGAAGAGGCCAAGAGGATGATAAGGAGAACGTCTACTAGCATGAAAAATTCCTAGAAAGCGTTTCTCTTTCATTCCTTGCGTTCCCCGTCGGCAATAATATACTCGATGATACTTCAATTCTCCGGCAAAGGTATACCCAGTTTAGAGTAACATGCGATGATGTTTGGGCTGTACCCGTTAGGATACGGTTGTTTGCAGCTATGTGATGCCCACAAAGCGAAGTTGTCCACTGAATTTACAAAAGGAAGGATATCCTAGGAAATATTGCTCTATTGTGGCACCTCGCGAGTATTGGCCCTGCCAAGGATCGAACTAGGATGCAATTACGATTGAACTTAGAATATAACGAGAATCTTTGATCACATTAACTTCACTAAATGTATAACATAATAATATCACACACATCGAATGGAACGTGGGAACCACAACGAACCAAATGTGTGTTTTCCACAAGGCCTCAAGTAGAAGTTGAACAAACCGCAATACAGTCGGTACCTTCACCCTTTAACGGGCAACTAGCTCGTTATGAATTGTGATCAATATATCGCCAGGCAATTTGACCCACTGGCTTGCTTGAAGCAACGTCAGGAAGGTGAGGAAAGGATTATTGCCTATGCTTCTATGACCTTCAGCACCTCCCAGAATTATACTACCTTTGATCGCGAGCTAGCGGCGCTGAGATGGGGAATTAAGAGTTTCAGGGCATTTCTCTATGGGGTGGAGTTTGTACTGAGGACTGACCATCAACCATTAGTATACCTCCATAGCATGCGGTTGGTGGATGGTAGACTTGCACGCACACTCACCGATCTGGCTGATTTTAACTTCAAGATTGTGTATACCCCTGGCAAGAGTAACACCGCCGCAGACGCTCTTCCGCGTATGCGAGCACCTGAGCCAACTGATGAGAAGATTCCTCAAGCCTCTGAACTGCCGCCTGGTTTGAGTTTAGCTGGCAGCGTCATCCCTGGTGGGGGGACTCTCTATTTGTGAGCCTGCATCGCCTCTTAGAAACTTTTGGCATGAGCAGTTTGCCTCCTACCCCTCAAGCTCTGCGTGAAAGGTTGATTGATGAAATTTTGCGAATACCGGAGAAGTATGGGTTCCTGAAACTCAATCGTACCAGCCGCCAACAGCTTCGATTGATGAGGTGCTGCGGACAGCTACCCTGTTTGGAAGTATTATTGGCTGCAAGCTATGTCTTTCAGCTTAGAGTTCTGGTGTATTTTTGGAGCAATGAACCCATCATATATGAGGATGCTCAAGTTACCCCTGATTTTGCTAAGGTTGTTCACCTACAGTGCCTTGGGGGCATTTATTTTAATGCTCTGCAGGAAGATGAAGATTATGTCTGTCCAAGTTGCTTTACTGAAGCAGGTGACAGTGCCTTGGGGGAGCCCCCAAGAAGCACAACCTATAGTTTCCTTACTGGAAGGGCAAACACAGACCAAAAAGTGCCCTCAATGCTCTGACTCGACCCATCCTCGAATCCTGATTGTTCTGGCAGGCCACACATTCTGTGGCATATTGGACACCGGAGCAGAAGTTACTTTGGTACGAGAAGGAGTACTCCGGATGTGCTCAGGGGAGCTGGAAACCAGGATTGACAAGGCACACCAGGTTCAAATTGAGGGATTTACAGGTCTGGTCACGAAGGTGGGAAGTGTGGTGGTGGACCTAACAATTCAGCTCCCTTCTGAGATGGATTCATTCTCACACGATTTTGCTGTTGCCCCTGATGACATGTTGCCGCATTGCTTTCTGCTGGGGGTGGATTTCATGACCAAGCATGGGCTAGTGGTTGATGGAGCATTTCGTAAGTGTAAGTGCAACCAGGAATTGGGTGGCATTGTTACCTCCGATTTGCTTATGTGTCGGATGTTGCCTGTGCCGGGCAATGCAGAGATGCCACAAAGCAGCGGCAGTGAGCAGATAGTACGCCAGTCCAGTGAAACTTTGGACCGAAGAGTTACTTATCTTTTAGATCATGGCGCAATACAGTATAAGCAGGATGGCGACTTGCATTTGAGGGAACTGAAGAGTAAAATTCTGATGAAGGTGCCAAAGGAGACTTGGTTAGATAGCTTGAAGGACTTCGTTCCTTTCACTGAGCACCTGGCTGTTAATGACCATGTCCTTTTTTGCACACGCTACCATCCGGTTGTGGTGGTTACCAGAGATCTCTTAGTAGAGATTGCACTGAAAACGCACTGTGACAGGGCTCACATTGGCCGGGATAAGTTGCTGCACCTCTTATGACAGCACATCTGGCATTTTCACATGTATGCTGTGGCCAGTGATGTGTGCAGTTCATGTGGTCACTGTCAGGTGATGAAACACTCTCGTCAAATCCATCCTGCTCCGACCTTCGAAATACAAACGTCCAGGCCGTTTGAGCTTGTTGCGGTGGATCTAGTGTTGTTCCCGCGCTCCCCGGAGGGTTGGATTGGGTGCTGTATGGTTGTGGATCACAACTCTAAGTGGATTTTTGCCGCCCCAATTAAGAATAAGACAGCTGCAACAGTTGCGCGGGTGCTGGAACATCAGGTGCTTCCATTCCTCCCACGATTTCCTGAGAAGATCCTGTCGGATAATGGACCGGAGTTTGCTGCGGAGCCCTTCACCAGTGTCCTGAATAAATTTGGTATTGCACATATATATACAACGCCGTATAAGCCAGCAAACAACGGATGTGTGGAGAGATCCAATCGTACCATCGGAGAGTTTTTGAGAAGTCTGGAATCGACTTTGTCATGGAGTACCAACCTGACACGAGCTATTGTTGTTTACAACAATACTAAGCACCGTGAGCTCAATATGTCGCGATCAGAATATCTGTTGAAGTGTAGCCATGATGTTACCGACACTCCTATACTTACTGATCCAGAGAAAACATTTTGGAAATATGATCATCCTAAATTTCAACCCTTCAAGGTGGATCAACTTGTGGTGAAGAAGATCCCAACACAAGGCAGGACGGTAGCTAGCAAGATGCAAGCAAAGTATAGCGGACCATATAAAGTAATAAGGGCGAACAAGGGTGGAGTTACCTACACAATTGAGGAGCAACTTTCAAATAAATAAGTCCGAGCTCATCATTCTCAGCTCATTGCTTGGACGGAGCCCACAGACTACCTGAGGGGGCATATTCAGTGTCAGGCGGGAGCGGATGTTCTTGGTCTTGCCGAGGACAATGTTTCGGACGGTTCCTTCGATTTTTTGGGCTTTGCCTCAAGTTCTTCGGATGATGAGTCTGTTGCCTCGGTGGAGAGCAATGAGACGTGTACAGCAAGATCCGGGAACCATAGTAGGAAGAGGATTTCACCGGGAAGAGGGTCGTCCGTCTCTGAAGATGGTGACAGATCATCCCATACGCCGGGGCATACAGGCAGTACACTTGGAATGGTAGTGACCAGGAGCGGGGCTCCCCTGGAGAAAATGTTTTCGGATTCGGAAGACGAGGTTGATCAAGCAGTCTTAGGTCAGGCTACAGAACATGTTGCCTGTCCTGGTTTACCCTTGGTGGTTGCATTGCCGATTCAGATGTTTTCTGACTCCGAGGAGGGAGCGTCCTGCAGTGATCATGCTCCTGATAGCTTGGATGGTTCTCTTGGAGCGGGATCAATCACTCGATTCTTACTCGCTTGCTATCAAATAAATTACAGCCTGACCGACGTGGATTCAGATAAAGAAGTTCCACTTGATGGTGACGGTTCCTTTCATGATGGGAATGCCAACAGTACATGCATTTCGTTGCACTCGCAGGTGGTTTTACCTTATGGAGATGATGTATGGGAGCTATCTCCAGTGGAAGAGTCATTTGAGACGGACACAGATGCCCCAGTGAAGCAACTCCTGGGCGATAAGATCATCTTACCTGTCAATCTCAACAGACGTTGGATCGTGCACCTGATGGCAATGGTGGTCTGTTGCTGAAGCTGAGTGAGAGTCTCACCTTGCTTGATGGGTTTGAGAGCGAGCCAGGGGAGCAAGCTAGAGTGATGGAGAGCATCGGGCAACTTCGAAGGAACATCCTGCAGAAGAACATTCCGGACCTTACGGAGTCCAGTGGAGGATCGATGGACGTCACTTCGCCAGGACTTACCATGGACGGGAGAGCAATGTCACCTGTGCCACTGGGAGCAGATGTCTCAGAAACAATGGAACTACATGTCAGGAGGAAAACCAGATCAGCTGGACCAGCTGAAAGTTGTCCAAACGTCCAGCCTTGTGTTCTAGAGTATAGAAGACAACGTGGGGGAATGATATTGGATACTGTCTCAGCAGGGGCTAGTAGTTTAAAATCCCCTGCCGCAAGCCATCTGCGCAATCGTGTCATAAGTGGGAAGGAAAAGACCCTTTCACGGGTAAAAGATGCATTTGTGAGGAGTTTTTCTGGTTTCAAGTAATTGTTCATTGATATAATGTAATCCCCGATGTTCTGTTTTTGATGTTTCCCTGGTTAATGGTTTTGTGGTTGCTCGTAAAATATATATGATTTTATTGGTTATACACTACAGTTTATTATTAGGGATTTATATATCCATTTAGACTTTTTATTGTTTTCCCCTTCTCAACTGTGAGTATTTATGGCGAAACCTGCTCTTAACACAGTCTGGGGGGGAGGAGTGTTGTGGTGCAGCCTTTTGCTGTACCACCCATGTACAGTTTGTGTTTATACTGTGTTTAGTTGGTGTTTCGCGCCTGGTCTTCATTCCTCTTTCCTCCCCTTTTAATATCTTGGAAATTCTTTCAGAGATTTTACAGTAAATTGCTGTGTGATTGTGATTGACAATCGAAAGGAAAACATATTTATTGATAACTGCACACTCTTAACATCAAGTGCCATCAGTCCAGTGTGCAGTTCCAGAGAACTGTGTTGACATCAATCAAGACAATTGTGAAGGTTTACGAGAGGGAGAAGGTGAGCACTTTTGCCACTGTAATATAGTACCTTGGTGAGGGGTTCTAGAGACACTGTGAACTATGATGCTTTATTGATTAGATGCCGCATTTGATTTTATCATGTGGATATGTGTGCAAATTCGAGAGTGAAATGGTGGTAATATAAAGCTAGGATACATTTGATTTTATCATGTACAGATGGCTCATGGTGAAATTTTTGCATAATAATGCTGTGATAAATGGTAATATGTAGCAGCTTTATGAAGGTGTGGTGGTGGACTGCCTAGTGCCTGCCTGGAATAGCGGGGGGATGTGGGATGGGTTGTTTACAATCTCTGTGTTTCAGCTCTTCTCATTTCTCCTTGCTGCTGGAACCTGGCCTGGACATCCATCTGCCTTGCCTTTCAGCTTGCTTCTGGGAGTGTCCCTGCGGGGCTGCACTTCCAGCTGTTCAGCCTGGGGTTGCACTTCTGGAGGAGAGCAAAGCTGATTTGATATCAGTCATGATAAATCTTCTAACTCGAGCCCCATTGCGGTTGTGCTTATCTACAGTACTGGAAAAATTATGGATTTTTGAGATTTTCGGTATTTTTACATAAAAAGGTGAAATAAACACAATTTATGTATTGATATATGATTTATTTCATATTATTTATGCAGAACGAGTATTTCAGTAGTCTGTTTGCCCTCCTTTAGCAGACTTAAGGGCTTGTACCCGTTTAGGCATGCCACGAATTAGTGTCATGCACAAATCCTTGATTCTGTCAGAATGGAACCAAACTTTTATGAGGCGTTCAGTAAGCTGTTTTTTGGTTGTAATGGGGACTTCATGTATTTCATTCTTCAACAGACACCACAAACTCTCAATGGGGTTCATGTCTGGTGAATTTCCTGCCCACGGAAGCAATTCAACACCATTATCGGCACACCATTT
>SDVV010000277.1:0-34312 GCA_016164225.1 Gammarus roeselii | reverse complement strand
GCTATCTGAGCGCACTGACGTATGGACATATAACTGACGAGGTTCTGAGTTGTTGGAGGCGAGGATTCGTTTCGTTGCATCCGAGTCTTTATCTTACCTAAATTAATAGTTTGTATTTATACAACTAAGCCGCGTAGCTGTAAATATTGTGTTGCGTTGCTGTCGGAGCTGTTATTGCCCGTGTAGCCACTGATCTTGTTCTAATCTCGAAGATGCTACCTCTACGCACTAGGGTGCGTACATATCACACTTAATGTTCTAAAGGATTGGAAGCTGAGGTCCGTTTCGAGTAAGCGTTTTTTCTTTTGCGCACTAGCGTGCGTCTGACACTGCTAAAATTTTCACATTTTTTCAAACGTTGAAAGCGTTGTTTCGTTTATTTCTCGCGCACTTAGGCGTGCGAGCCTACTGGAATCAATAATCATCGAGCCCTACGGGGGAGCCTATTATGACTCACGTTGAGGGTCGAATCAAATCAAAATCCACCTTGCCCCTGTTGCCACCAAGTGGCTATCAGCGTGAAACACTTACTGATGGATTGCAACTCACTCGCGGCAGCCCGACTAGCGTTCCTAAATCCCCCGTGCAACCTACAAAGCCTACACCCGACCTACCGTAAAATGCTTTCGGAAAACACACCGGACTATACGAAGTTGTCTAAACCCCAAACACCTGTGCAAGTGAGGTGTTCTCTCCACCCCATTACTCACAGGAATAAAAACACATTTTACGAAGATACGCATTAACTCTTTACTCTCTCGTACTCGCTAAGTACGCGAGTACGTCACAATTGAAACGTGTACTGACTTCATCTTGACATGACTAATATTTTCGCACGCGAGGCCGTGCGAACTTACCTGAATCAACGACGGTCGCGCCCTACGGGGAGCCTATTATTACTCGCGTTGAGGCTTTGGTGGAAATGAGTCCCAAATCAAATCAGTGATCCCCGCAAATGCCGCTGTGAAAACGTGAGATCAAACGGGTATCTCAATTGGCAGCCACAACAAACATCTTGAGGCGATCGACCAAATACCACCTCAGCTGTGTTCCTGATCAACCTCTGATCAAAGGATACCCTCCCTCACTGTGCGAGCAACTCACGACTAACGCGTCGTCGAGTCAGGATCTGATAGAGGGAAGTGGAGCAACATGCAACTACTGACGACACAGCAAGAACTGAGAGTGTGGGGCAGTGGCCGCTATGCTGTGACCTGCAAAAAATCACCAGGTATCCAAGCATATACCTACATTTATACGGATTTATTTATAAAATATGTGTATATATTAGAAAAAAAGGAAAATACTGGTTCTGAACAATGTTGTGTAGTTTCAATACATTAGAAAAATACTTCAAGCGTCGATTGTGAATACTTGGAGCGATTTCGTGTGCCATTTGCATGCGTTATCAAGGTAGCGCTGATTGACTTGCGGTGTTATTCACATGGTTACAATAATTACAACATTGCCCTGATGTCGCCCACCCTGATTCATGGTGCAATTATTACCATCTCAATTACACCGTCAATCAATTCTTGCTAACCCGCAATCGCTTGTGATTGCCTCACATATTTGATGATTCATCTAATTATACACGAACCGAATTGCAGGTAGAATCCAAGCATGGGCCATAATTTTTTTCTTGTATTAATTGAAGCAACACGTGCTACTACTTATTTTCTTGGTGAATACAAAAACTACAGATCCACACAACTTTGTGTATCTAACCAACAATAATTCCGAAAAGAGTAAAATGAATGCTGGAACTAGAAAATTGTTTGCATGAAACTATTATAACCATCCAAAAGGACGGCAATCACAAGTATCAGTCAAGTATACTACTTGTGTGTTATGGCGGCCTTTTGTTTCTTCATGGACGGGTATTGGTTGATACGTCATGCCTGCGCAAATTTTGAAAAGTAGTGCAGTAGTAAACTTATCAATACATTATAACTCCCTATGGATATTGGTTGCAGCACTCGGATACTTTTATTACTACGGATAGCTATTCCAAGTCTCTTTGTTAGCTACTCTGTGGGTTTAGTGGCATTTCGTTTCCTTATCACCGATAAGGACAACACGCTTGTCCTTATCAAGAGACTGCTGCCCGTCCGGCCATCGTCTACCTCTGACAGCAGCAGTGCTGGTGGTGGTCCCCTGTATCTCTGCGGCGAGGATAAGATTAGGACTGGTTCAGGCAACGGCTGCACTGCGAGTACTAAAGTGAGAGGCTACCCCGACTCACCGACTGTCATCGGTGAGGGTAGGCTACCCCGACTCACCGACTGACATCGGTGAGGGTAGGCTACCCCGACTCACCGACTGACATCGGTGAGGGATGTTACGATGCTGGGGAGTTTTGAGCCATTTTTTGGACGGAGATGGACGCTATCTGACAAACAAACGGATGGGAAAACACTCCGTCCGTATTAATGGAGGCGCCATCTGGCGACGCAACAGATGTGAAGACGCGTTGTTCGCGGTAATCGAGACGCCATCTGGCGAGTCAAGGGATTCGAAATAGCGTCTTTAGTTTTAATTGAGACGCTGCTGACGAGAGGAAATAATTTTGTCGAAAGATGTTGGTATTTATTGAGACGTCCATCTGTCGAGTGATGGCTAAACGCGACGTCAGCATTAATCTAGGCGCCATCCGACCAGCCGACGATGGGGGAATCCGTCATCGGTATCCAACAGCTGGTCTGATTCCCTTGCTGGCTTCCTATTTATGCCTGAAAAAGCACTTTGTTGCAACTTAGGTGGGAAGAATTTGAAGTTAACCGTGAAAGACCTAAAATTAATTGGTTAAGGGGACTAGAAAACATTGCTTCAAGATCGGGCCACCTGGCATATTACACCCATGGTCCTGGCACATGACAGAGCCACCTGGCACATAACACCTATGGTCCTGGCACATAACAGGGCCACCTGGCACACGGTACCCATGGTCCTGGTATATAACAGGGCCACCTGGCACATAACACCCATGGTCCTGGCACATAACACCCATGGTCCTGGCACATAACACCGATGATCCTGGCACATAACAGGGCCATCTGTCATATAACACCGATGGTCCTGGCACATAACACCGATGGTCCTGGCACATAACACCGATGATCCTGGCACATAACAGGGCCACCTGTCATATAACACCGATGGTCCTGGCACATAACACCGATGGTCCTGGCACATAACACCGATGGTCCTGGCACATAACACCGATGGTGACCGCCCTACGGGGGAGTCTGCATTAACTTCGCGTTGGGACTCCGGTGGAACATGAAAGCAAATAATAAATAAATAACACCGATGGTACTGGCACATAACAACAACAACAATCTTGGCACTTAACAATCAAAGAATTTGGCACCTAACACTGAAAATTTTGGCCATTTGTACTTTTGATCTTGCTACCTAATACCGAACACTCAACACCTTAATACCGAACTCTCGACACCCTAATTCCAAACTCTCAACACCTTAATACCGAACTCTCAACACCTTAATACCGAACTCTCGACACCTTAATACCAAACTCTCGACACCTTAATACCGAACTCTCGACACCTTAATACCGAACTCTCGACACCTTAATACCGAACTCTCAACACCTTAATACCGAACTCTCGACACCTTAATACCGAACTCTCGACACCTTAATGCCGAACTATCAACACCTTAATGCCGAACTATCAACACCTTAATGCCGAACTATCAACACCTTAATGCCGAACTCTCAACACCTTAATGCCGAACTCTCAACACCTTAATACCGAACTCTCGACACCTTAATACCGAACTCTCGACACCTTAATGCCGAACTATCAACACCTTAATGCCGAACTATCAACACCTTAATGCCGAACTATCAACACCTTAATGCCGAACTCTCAACACCTTAATACCGAACTCTCGACACCTTAATACCGAACTCTCGACACCTTAATGCCGAACTATCAACACCTTAATGCCGAACTATCAACACCTTAATGCCGAACTATCAACACCTTAATGCCGAACTCTCAACACCTTAATACCAAACTCTCGACACCTTAATACCGAACTCCCGACACCTTAATACCGAACTCCCGACACCTTAATACCGAACTCCCGACACCTTAATACCGAACTCTCGACACCTTGATATCGAACAATCAACACCTCAAACCGAACTCTCGACACCTCAAACCGAACTCTCGACACCTCAGACCAAACTCTCGAGATCTTAGACCAAACTCTCGAGACCTTGGACCAAACTCCGAGACCTTAGACCAAACTCTGAAACCTTGGACCAAGCTCTCAAGACCTTAGACCAAACTCTGAAGACCTTAGAACGAACTCTCGAGACCTTAGACCAAACTCCGAGACCTTGGACCAAACTCCAAGACCTTGGACCAAACTCCAAGACCTTGGACCAAGCTCTCAAGATCTTACACCAAACTCTCAAGACCTTAGAACGAACTCTCGAGACCTTAGACCAAACTCTCGAGACCTTAGACCAAACTCTCGTGACCTTAGACCAAACTCCCAGACCTAAGACCAAACTCTGTAACTTTGGATCAAGACCTTAGACCAAACTCTCAAGACCTTAGACCAAACTCTCGAGACCTTAGACCAAACTCTCGAGACCTTAGACCAAACTCTCGAGACCTTAGACCAAACTCGCGGGACCTTAGACCAAACTCTCGAGACCTTGGACCGAACTCACGAGACCTTGGACCGAACTCACGAGACCTTGGATCGAATTCTCGACACCTTAGACCGAACACTCGACACCTTGGACCGAACTCTCGACACCTTGGACCGAACTCTCGATACCTTGGACCGAACTTTCGAGACCTTGGACCGAACTTTCGAGACCTTGGACCGAACTTTCGAGACCTTGGACCGAACTCTCATTACCTTAGACCGAACTCTCATTACCTTAGACCGAACTCTCATTACCTTAGACCGAACTCTCGCGACCTTGTACCGAACTCTCGCGACCTTAGACCAAAGTCTCGCGACGTTAGACCAAACTCTCGAGACCTTAGACCAAACTCTCGAGACCTTGGACCAAACTCTCGAGACCTTGGACCAAACTCCGAGACCTTGGACCAAACTCCGAGACCTTGGACCAAACTCCGAGACCTTGGACCAAACTCCGAGACCTTGGACCAAACTCCGAGACCTTGGACCAAACTCCGAGACCTTAGACCAAACTCAGAGGCCTTAGACCAAACTCAGAGACCTTAGACAAAATTCCGAGACCTTAGACCAAACTCTCAAGACCTTAGACCAAACTCTCAAGACCTTAGACCAAACTCTCAAGACCTTAGACCAAACTCTCAAGACCGTAGACCAAACTCTCAAGACCTTAGATTAAACTCTCAAGACCTTAGACCAAACTCTCAAGACCTTAGACCAAACTCGCGAGACCTTGGATCGAACTTACGAGACCTTGTACCGAACTCTCGAGACCTTGTACCGAACTCTCGACAGCTTAGTCCGAACTTTCGAGTTAATAAATTCTGAAAAAGTTGTAGAAACACGCATATCGTATAGTGATGCGTTCCTCCTACTACAGTTTCGAAGTAATCTTGCCATGCTAAACATGATTTATAGCACCCGTGGTGTACTTCATGACATGAAGTGTTTTAGTATTTTTTAATTCGAAGTTTTTGAAATCATAATTTTTAGACTTTAATGAATCATAACGTGCTGTACACCTTGGAAGTGTTCTGCGTTGCACCAATCTCTTTGAGATGGAAGGATGCAAAGTGATTGCCTCTTGCTGAAGAACCCTAGTCGTAGGTTTATCTGTCCACACAAGAGCTCGATGCATTACAAGATGAAAAGTTTTTGAACTTTGTATCAAACTGCCTTGATTGTAACCGGCTGTGACTTGTACAAGGCCACTGCAGGGGCTTCTTCGATGTCGTGAAGCATGCGCATCCAATTCGACTTTCCCCACGAGGAATTTAACTTTAAATAGAAATTTCCTACGGTACTATGTGTAGTCAAAGCCTCTTAATGGGTAGTATTGATCAAATTTCCGAGTACTTAGTTTTAAATCCTTAACGAATTTTCGCTCGTTACTGTACAGTAGCGAAAGAAATTTGTTCATGATAAAAGATCAAGTGAAACTTTACACCATATATTACCGTCAGGAATTTTTATATCAAGTTAAATTCCGAGTGGGAAAAGTCTGGTTTATTTTTTCGGTTATAGACTCCAGAAACTAATTCTCTTGCGCTGCTGTACACTCGTGCACAACAGATGCACGTGGGCACGCGTGTGGTTAATACACTCGTGCACGCCAGATGCACTCGGGCACGCTTGTGGTGAATACACTCGTGCACACCAGATGCACTCGGACACGCGTGTGGTTAATACACTCGTGCACACCAGATGAACTCGGGCACGCGTGTGGTTAATACACTCGTACACAACAGATGCACGTGGGCACGCGTGTGGTTAATACACTCGTGCACGCCAGATGCACTCGGGCACGCTTGTGCTTGATACACTCGTGCACAACAGATGCACGTGGGCACGCGTGTGGTTAATACACTCGTACACACCAGATGCACGCGGGCACGCGTGTGGTTAATACACTCGTGCGCACCAGATGCACTCGGGCACGCGTTTGGTTAATACACTCGTGCACACCAGATGCACTCGGGCACGCGTGTGGTTAATACACTCGTACACACCAGATGCACTCGGGCACGTGTGTGGTTAATACACTCGTACACACCAGATGCAATCGGGCACGCGTGTGGTTAATACACTCGTACACACCAGATGCACTTGGGCACGCGTGTGGTTAATACACTCATGCACACCAGATGCACTCGGGCGCGCGTGTGGTTAATTTACTCGTGCACACCAGATGCACTCGGGCACGCGTGTGGTTAGTACACTCGTACACACCAGATTCACTTGGGCACGCGTGTGGTTAATACACTCGTGCACACCAGATGCACGCAGGCACGCGTGTGCTTAATACACTCGTGCACAACAGATGCACTCGGGCACGCGTGTGGTTAATACACTCGTACACACCAGATGCACTCGGACACGCGTGTGGTTAATACACTCGTACACACCAGATGCACTCGGGCACGCGTGTGGTTAATACACTCGTACACACCAGATGCACGCGGTCACATATGTGGTTAATTCACTCGTACATGCCAGATGCACGTGGGAACGCGTGTGGTTTATACACTCGTACACACCAGATGCACGCGGACACGCGTGTGGTTTATACACTCGTGCACACTAGATGCACTCGGGCACGCGTGTGGTTAATACACTCGTACACACCAGATGCACTCGGGCACGCGTGTGGTTAATACACTCGTACACACCAGATGCACTCGGGCATGCGTGTGGTTAATACACTCGTACAAACCAGATGCACGCGGGCACGCGTGTGGTTTATACACTCGTGCACACCAGATGCAGTCGGGCAAGCGTGTGGTTTATACACTCGTGCACACCAGATGCACTCGGGCACGCGTGTGGTTAATACACTCGTACACACCAGATGCACGCGGGCACACATGTGGTTAATACACTCGTACATGCCAGATGCACGTGGGAACGCGTGTGGTTTATACACTCGTACACACCAGATGCACGCGTGTGGTTTATACACTCGTACACACAAGATGCACGCGTGTGGTTAATACACTCGTACACACCAGATGCACGCGGGCACGCGTGTGGTTAATATACTCGTACATGCCAGATGCACGTGGGAACGCGTGTGGTTTATACACTCGTAAACACCAGATGCACGCGGGCACGCGTGTGGTTTATACACTCATACACACCAGATGAACGCGGGCACTTTATACACTCGTACACACCAGATGCACGCGGGCACGCGTGTGGTTTATACACTCTTACACCATAGATGCACTCGTGCACGCGTGTGGTTTATACACTCGTACACACCAGATGCACGCGGGCACGCGTGTGGTTTATACACTCGTACACACCAGATGCACGCGGGCACGCGTGTGGCTCATACACTCGTACACACCAGATGCACGCGTGTGGTGTCCCATTATATGAGATAATATATTACAAGTAATAGACGATGATGCGAGTCACGATCGCTCTGCTGTGGCGGACGAGGTCTGTTGTTAACTTTAAAGTGGCCTCTTGATAAGTTGCCTAAGTCAAATCTTGTTAATTTGCAAGATACATCAATCCAGGGGGCTCTATTGTTCGATGTTGAATCTAATTCACGTGTTGAAGTAACGTATTTTGTTTTGTAGTTATTACTATTGCATATGCTTGGCGCGTGAAGATATGCATACGTTTTACAATTTCGTGTACATCTGTACAGGGGAAAATACACGACGAAATACGTCCGGGAGAAAACTGATGT
Organism: Gammarus roeselii; assembly: GCA_016164225.1. Classification (NCBI taxonomy): domain Eukaryota; kingdom Metazoa; phylum Arthropoda; class Malacostraca; order Amphipoda; family Gammaridae; genus Gammarus; species Gammarus roeselii. The sequence goes on along the minus strand of SDVV010000277.1, from coordinate 25,923 downwards.
GTTAGAAGACGGACGTGCGTCCTTATTGTGACTCAAGTAGATAACTATGATGTTACTTCAAACATTATTAGACCGAGCTGTTTTGTATCGTGTTTACCACTGTTACGCCTATTCTCGCTGAGACAGCTGTTGTTGCTACCTTGTTAGCCTCTTCTCCCCGGCACGCATTTGTCAGCTTATTTTATCCCAAATATTTACGGCTGTGTTGGAATGTGTTTCAATTGATCTGCTGATCAATGGCATTCCGACAATGCATTAACAACACAGCAGAGGCAACCACAAATACAAAAAAAGAACTTACCCTCTGCCTCCCTCTGGTTCCTCCCCCAAACATCTCCCTCCTCCGCCCCGCGTCCGTCTCGACCCTCAGTGTCCACATATCACCAATTGCCGTAATCATTAAGGCCCGCTCGCCCCTGTTGCTTGGCTCACCACACCATCACCACCTACCCTCAGATCACTACTACCATCACTCGCCCTCATCACCGTGGTTCCACGTGTTTCATTGTAGGCTATGGACGACTGATTTCAGTGACTGGCAACGTATCTATTGCGTTACTAGCAATGTACCTTTTGCGCCAAGAGTATATCAGCTGCTGCAAAAAACAAATCTGTCGACCTTCTATCATCAGCAGAGCAAACACTCATGATGTTGTTGACATCACGGTCGGCCGAACTGAGGGCACGGGCCAGACGATGTTGATGGTGATATATTCAACAAAAACGGGTAGATACTATCTACGGATTCAATTTCGTCGACAAATAGTATTTCATGTCCTCGGCCATCGCTCCTGACCATAGCTTCACCTCAATGTCTACTCGGCTCACCCAACCAAACCAAGCTCTCGGCTTTTCAGTCCTCAGTTTAATTCGGTTCTTAGCTTTTTCTCAGACCTCAGACCATTTTTTCTTAGCTCTCAGCGTTTACTTAACCCTCAGTTTCCTCAGATCTTACTACGCTTTCAGCTTTTAGTGTGCCCTCAGCTCCATGAGCTCCCTCGGCCATCAGGCAGCAGCTGCGGCTGGTGTCCTCTAAGCAGCTGCCTGTCTCTACCTCGTTGCCGACCCTCAGTGGTTAGTGTCTTCCTGTGAGGGTAGCCGCCATGTCGCTGTCAGCCTCCACCTGGATAAGGCGGCTCTGGATAAGGTGCTGTGCTGTGTTGATAAGAAACAGAACAGCAGTAATGGTGCTGAACTTGGCAACGCTGTTATTTACGGTTGTGGTAAACGTTTGTCTGGTCAGTGTCGTATTGATATTGTTTGTGTTATGTTAGTTTATGAGCGTCGTAACATCATTATAGCGACACATCATCGAGTCGTTTCGTTGTTATTATTTGGTCACGAAGTCATCACTGTTTTGAGACGGCAGCATTGAATCGTGACGTCAACATTGAAACGTGACCTCATCAATTATCAATGACGTCATCAATGTGTTGTGATTATTTCAATAAGCCGTGACGTCATCAATTATCAATGACGTCATCAATGTGTGGTGATGCTTTCGATAAACAGTGACTTTATTCATGGGCTGTGATGCTTTCTATGAGACGCGACGTCATCAATGTGCTATGACGTCACCAAAGTGCCAAGATGTTATCAGTGTGATGTGACTTCTTTAATAAGCTGTGACGTCTTTAATGAGCTGTCACGTCATCAATTAATGCAGTAATGCGTCTTCACGTCATCAGTGTGTCTGTACGTCGTACGTGACAGCATCGTGACGTCATCACTGCATCTTTGTCATTATTGCGGTACTCCGTCAAAATTCTGGAGACGTGACGTCATCACTGCGTCATTGCGTTGTGACGTCATCACTGTCGAGACATCATTGCATTGTGACGTCATCATTGCATCGATACACCACCATAGCATCGATACACCACCATAGCATCGATACACCACCATAGCATCGTGCCGCCATCATTGTATCGAGACGTCATCAGTGGATCGTGAAATTATTACATCTAGATGTCATCTTTTTATCGAGACGTTATCATTGCATCGAGACGTTATCATTGCATCGAGACGTTATCAATGCATCGAGACGTTATCATTGCATCGAGATGTTATCATTGCATCGAGACGTTATCATTGCATCGAGACGTTATCATTGCATCGTGATGTTATCATTGCATCGAGACGTTATCATTGCATCGAGATGTTATCATTGCATCGAGACGTAATTATTGCATCGTGATGTTATCACTGCATCGAGACGTTATCATTGCATCGAGATGTTATCATTGCATCGAGACGTTATCATTGCATCGAGACGTTATCATTGCATCGAGACGTAATTATTGCATCGTGATGTTATCATTGCATCGAGACGTAATTATCGCATCGTGATGTTAACATTGCATCGAGACGTTATCATTGTGTCGAGATGTTATCATTGTGTCGTGATGTTATCATTGCACCGAGACGTAATTATTGCATCGTGTTTTTATCATTGCATCGAAATGTTATCATTGCATCGAAATGTCATTGCATCGAGATGGTATCATTGCATCGAAATGTTATCATTGCATCGAGATGTTATTATTGCATCGAGACGTAATTATTGCATCGAGACGTATTTATTGCATCGAGACGTTATCATTGTGTCGTAATGTTAGCATTTCACCGAGATGTTATTTCATCATGATGTTATCATTGCATCGTGATGTTATCATTGCATCGTGATGTTATCATTGCGTCGAGACTTCATCACTGCATGGTGACGTCACTGCATTGGGGCGTCATCACTGCATCATGTTGCCATTACTGCGTCTACTGCACCGCAAGCTAGTCCGTTACCACCTCCCTAAAACAATTTTCTTGACGACCAGTTTGCCGGTATTGCTAGCTGTGTCAGCGGGCTTCTTCTAACGTAATCCCCTCGCCTCCAGTCCTGATTTGTTGGTACCATCCATAAGTGCTGATATAGAAAGTACGTGTGACTTGCGCACGCTGTTGCCTGCGCAGGTTTATTCAAGTTTTATGCTAGTCTGACCTTTATATACAACCCACCAAGACAACAGAAAACGGTGTTGAGAAACAGAAAGGATGGATAACTATGCCAATCTTCACTTGTCGGGCGTGGACTGTGGTCGCTAGAGAGTAAACGTTGGCAGCTGAATAGTTGTGCCGCACGGTTATAAGCAATGATATGAATGGTTTTAAATAGTATGGCGGTTATTAGTAATTCTCCATTGTTTATTTAAGAATTATTATTTTGACCTTCGTGTGTTATTTCTTGTGAACAAAAATGCTTCAATGTCTGATCTGAATCTTCCGTTTTGTGTTGTTATTCTTCACGAGCATCAAGACGAATACTGCAGTAGGGCCAGTTTTCAGAGTCTCATCGATATTGCTTCTTCTCTAGCCCTACGAATAATAGACCAATAGCACGCTTACGAAATTGTACTCAAACTCTTGAAGTAGATCCGTTTAGATGATAAGATAATCTAAATGCCATTGAAATCAGGGAAATGCGCTCTCCACCCGAACCAGTTCCCCCCTCGACACTTTTGAAAGTGTTGTTCTGTATCAGCACTTATTGTATGGCAGGTACTCTCAGAAGTATGCAGTTACAGAGAGCGTGTGGTACGAAATCAAAACGCGAACTGTGGTGCCCACCCTGGTGCCGGTCGATACCGTAGGGTTCTGACTTCGCGCCGACGCGTCACGTTATGTTGCGTGCAGCTGAATGTATTTGCTGGAAACGTTACGAACGTACTGTTGGAACCTCCCTATCCTATCTATCTCAGAAGTACGTGTTTCTAACCCTCGGGGCTGAGGTACGTATTATTCAAGGGTACGTAGTTCTAACCCGCTGGGCAAACGTATATGTGTTATTCATGGGCGCTATTTCTAAAGCTTGAAGGACGCCATCTTTACTCCCTATGCCTTATGTATCGACAACCCCATGGCATGCAACTGCACCACCATAACCACCACGGTAGCCGAGGAAGTTGAGTACCTGTAACAGCGGAGTTGAACCAAACTGCAATTATATTGGTTTGCATGCTTAATCTGTCTTAGTTGGAAGTTCCCATTGACGCAAATCGAGCGGATTAATTGGCTAGGCCTCGTTCATATTTGCATGGAGCTAATCGTTGCGGCCATGCACGACTGCTTGTTCAGTGTTGGCTGGCGCTCATTTCCCCTGCTCGACGTGTTGTGTGTTTAAAGCGCACACATCCCTTGCTTAACGTGCTTTGGGTTGAAAAGGTAGATTCACAGTTCGTTTTTTTGTGATGCCGGTGTTTTGCTTTGGGTTTGAAAGTTGTATTTATCATGTTGCAATTTTTACTCTTCACTGCAGTTTGTCTTTGCCTGTAGTTAGTGCATCAGTTGCTGCAGCTGAATATTTGATCAAGCATGGAGTTTCCAACTGCAAACTTTATCATCTGGTCTTAGTTAATTGTAGGCCATATGTACGGTAAGGAAATTCATGATTTAAGAGTTTTTTGTGAGTAGTGTATGAAAGCTTGAACAAATGAAACTTCTCTCCAGTAGGTAATGTCTCCTTGCTTGTCTCTAGGAACTGAGCGTTTATCTTATCATAATGCTTATCAGCGTCATAAAACCCCAACCCCTCCAATACCCGATCCCCTTTCCCTCTTCTCTCTCTCTTCATAGAACGTCTCATGGGGTACCCCAACCCCTCCACCACCCGATCCACTTACCCTCTTCTCCCCCTCTCTTCGTAAAGCGTCTCAGGGGGTATCCCAACCTCTCCACCACCCGATCCTCCTTCCCTATTCTCCCCCTCTCTTCGTAAGGCGTCTCAGGTGGTTGTGAAGGGAGCCGTTAGAGTTACAAGTGACCACGCTGGTGAGCGCACTTTTCCCGCCAGGTTGTTTAGTGGGGTGACTCAACATAAGAGTGGTATACATCATACCTGCGATAGCGCGTGTGTGTTCGTTCGCGTTTGCTGCGTACTGCCTGTGATCAATTCGGTGTGCTGCTTTGTGCTAGGTGGTGAGCAGGTGTACAGGCTCTCAGCAATTTCCTACAAACTCAACTTATTTGTTGGCTGCGGTGATGTGTTCTTCGTAGGGTTTCGACGACAGCTGCTTGTAATAATTCAATAGAGGAGACTATTTTGGGTCAAACAGCACGCTGCTGTTTGTTTAATTCCTTCAGTGTTAAGTGGAAAGCTTCATGCGTTGGGTCTTGGGCACGTGCTGTGTTCAATAGAAGGTGCTGAGTAATATGACTTAAACCCATATTGCTGATGCCTTGTCACTTATAAGTTGGATAGTGTTGAAGAGCATTTCAACCGAACTGAAGTGATGAATGAAAGGACATTCACTCGAACGCTCTAGAAATCTGTTACTCGAATGCAATCCAGCTGTCAGAGATTGAACCAGAGAACCATTTTTTTACATGAAATTTGTTTTAATTGCTTTAGTCCATCGCAGTGTTTCTTGGAGCACATTTTGTTTGGGGTGGATGGATGATTATTAATTATCCATTTTATAGATCATTGACACTTCATTTTAGTATTTCATCTTTCTCGGACTCTATTAATTTTCTCTGCCCCTTTTTCGTGGTGATAAATCTTGCATTGGTTATTATTATGAATATTGAGGTTGGTTGAGACAAGGTGACCCGGGGAAATGGGGGTACCCGGGGGACTTGGAAGACCAGGAGGATTTGGGAGGACTCACTTGGATCCTTCCGGGGCTCTTTGGGACACCCTTGAGACCCTTTGGGAAACCCCTTGAGAAATTTTGTAACCCGCTTGTGGCCCTTCTGAACCCTGAGACCCCTGCTTCCCCCTCCCCACGCTTTAAAACCTATACACAGAAAAATGTATACATGTAAAATGCTTGAGCAGAACAATTAAACATTATGTCCGCGGATTACTGGCGCAGAGGGCGAGGGTCTCGTCGAGGCCGTTCGAGGTGCGACGAGATCAGTCGAAACATGTTGAGGTGAGTTGAGTTGGTCGCGACGAGCCGAGACTGGCCGAAATGATTCGAGACGTGCCAAGATGAGCTGAGACGAGGGACCCGGGGAGCTCTGGAATACCCGGGGACTTGAGTTAACCTCCGGGATTCGTCGGGCTCTTTTGGGACCCGAGGTACCTCAGCCACCCCACTCCAACCCTAAAATGCTTGAGTGAAAAATGTTGTTAATACAGTCCACATGGTCAGTACCGCAGAGGGGGAGAGCCGCGTCGAGGCTGGTCGAGGTACGTCGAGATCAGTCAAAACATGTTGAGGCAAGTCGAGTTGGTCGCAACGAGCCGAGACTGGCCGAAATTATTCGAGACAAGCCGAGATGAGCTGAGACGAGGGGTCTCGAGGGACCCACGGAGCTCGGGAAGACCCGTTGGAATTGGGTTACCCTCCGGGATTTGTCGATCTCTATTGGGACCCAAGGGACCTCTGCCACCCCTAGGGTGCAAAATCAATAATACGAGCAGTGCGAGGAAAGCGAAATCAATAATCAGAGCAGTTTTTCTGCCTGTGACGAACCTGCCCCTACTTTCTTCACGATTCACAGTTTTGTCATGTATAATATATAATGCTAGTAAATTTGTGCGAGAGTTTCTGTTTGTGATTTTGTGAAAAGGTGTTTTTTCTTCAGTCTGTGCTCGCTCGCGCGTGCACGGACCAGATGTAGTTTCTGAACGCTGTGACGCGTTGTGGTTGGAGTCGATTTAATCCATAAAGTCATAGACCTTGTCCCAATTTCGACGATATTATCTGTGCACACTGGCGCGTGTGCATAATACTCTTGGAGTTCTGAGTAGTTGGAGGCAGGGATTCATTTCGTCTGAGTCTTTATCTTACCTGAATAATTAAATAGTACCTTTACTTAACTAGACTGCGCAGCTGTAAACATTGTGTTGCGTTGCTGTCAGAGCTGACATAGTCCGTGTAGCCGTAAACCTTGTACCAGTCCCAACGATGATACCTGTGCGCACTAGCGTGCGTACATATTACTCATGGACTTCTTAATTATTTGAGGCAAGGATTCGTTCCGTACGAGTCTTACCTGAATAAATAAAGTGTACTGTGGTCGACCTGGACCGTGTGGCGGCCTAGGTCGTGATGCGTTGCTGTCGGAGCTGACTTTGTCCGTGTAGCCGTGAATCTTGTGCTAGTCTCGACGATGCTACCTGTACGCACTAGCGTTCTAAATGATTGGAAGCGGAGGTCCGTTTCGTCTAAGCGTTTTCCTTATGCACGCCAGCGTGCGTCTGACATTGCTACAATTTTCACAGTTTTCTAACTTTAAAAGCATTTTTTTCTCGCATACAGAGGCGTGTAAGCCTACTGGAATCCATGATCATCAAGCTCTCAGGGAGAGCCTATTATGACTCGCGTCGAGGCTCTGGTGGAACTGAACATCAAATGAAACTGAAATAGAGCACATTTTGCCCGCTGTTTCATTTTTATATGTTGTGTTCCCATTTTTTGTCATCTCTGGTTCTGATTGGCTGAACAAGTTGGATCGCGAAACTCATGCTGTGATTATTCTTTGTGGTTTTCGAAGCTGTGACGTAGTTATTTTTTATTTTTTTGAGTCACTTGGCTGGGCTAGTAGTACTTGAAAACTTGAAGGATTATCTGGATGGACTCTACAGCCCGTCCCAGGCCTAATCACCGTACTGTACTACTTAGGCCATGACGTCAGGCAACAAAAGATTTATTCTTCTTCTAACATCGTTGCCATGGCTAGACATTGTCTGAATGATTGTTCGTTCTCCTGGCAGTGGAACCAATGATTGGGAACGATTGTTTGTCCTCCTGGCAGTGGAGTCAATGATTCTGAAGGATTGTTTGTTCTCCCGGCAGTGAAGCCAATGAGTGCGAAGGATTGTTCGTCCTCCTGGCAGTGGAGCCGATGCTTCTGAAGGCTTGTTCGTCCTCCTGGCAATGGTGCTAATGATTCTGAAGTAGTTTTTGTGCTCCCGGCAAAGGATCGTTCTCTTGGCAGTGAAGCCATTGATTTTGAAGAAGTGTTCGTCCTCCTGGCAGTGGAGTCAGTGATTCTGAAGAAGTGTTCGTCCTCCCGGCAGCCAATGATTCTGAAGAAGTGTTCGTCCTCCCGGCAGTGGAGCCAATGATTCTGAAGGATTGTTCGTCCTCCTGGCAGTGAAGCCATTGATTCTGAAAAAGTGTCCGTTCTCCTGGCAGTGAAGCCATTGATTTTGAAAAAGTGTTCATCCTCCCGGCTGCAGAGCCAATGATTCTGAAGGATTGTTCGTCCTCCCGCCAGTGGAGCCAATGATTCTGAAGGAGTGTTCGTCCTCCCGGCAGCAGAGCCGATGATTCTGAACATGTGTTCGTCCTCCCGGCAGCAGAGCCGACGATTCTGGTTATTGTCCTGACAATGGGAGAACGAATATCAACTCGACCATCCGAGTGATAGTGTTCGGGAGCAACGATCTCCTGACCAACTTGGAGCGTGCCTTCGATATCAACAACTCATCAATCCTTGTGTGGTAATATTACCGTAGACGAAGAGATTGCGCCATATCATGCGTCTGCAGCAGTGATGCCGGTTAACGGCATGCCGTGACGTCAAGACTGCTTCCATTACCATAGACAAAGAGATTGCGCCATATCATGCGTCTGCAGCAGTGATGCCGGTTGACGGCGTGCCGTGACGTCAAGACTGTTTAAAGTCAGTGCGAATGGTGTTGATCTTCAGCAATCAAATATGGGCTTGATGGAAATAGAGGATGTAGAAGCATCGTTCTTTTTAGGATAAGAAATTGTGGTTGACTAAGTTGTGATTATTGGTAATAATTTGAGCCCGTGGCTTGTGCTAAGCCATTACGGCTGGTATCTAGTTGCTAAAAATGTGGTGACACTAACGGGACAATATCTGCGAACAAAATCATTGTTGGAGACGCGAACACATGACCGGGGGCTATGCGTTCACGGCCGGGATCTAAATGCCCACATTTGAGGGGCAATAACGATATGGAGTGAAATTATTGTAAACACTTTATTTTGTTCATCCCTGACTGGTCAGTCTCATTCCTACGTAGCGTTGAAGTTCAGGAATCTTTTTTGGTCGCTTCTTGCATTCTCCATACCCCTTTGCGTCTCTCTTGTCTTTGATAAAACAATTCAAATATCTGCGTTGTTGAGTTATTCAACAGCATTTTGTTCATCATTCATATTCCGACATGAAGGATGTGATGCATCGAGCGTCATGATATGATGCACGAGTCACTGTGTAATACACGATGCATCACATTGCGCTGGGTTTTATCATGCCCTCTGAAGAGGCCAGAGGGCTTCAAGTGCTGTTCTGCTAACGATACTTTTCCGACTAAGTTTTGGCACTGCTTCAAAGTGTGATAACATCGTACCGGTTTCGGTACGATGTTACAAAACAGGTGCGATGTTACGAAACAGGTACTCAATCAGTGCCGGATCGCTTCGTTCCTGTTTAGGTAGGAATACCATTGGAAAGCCGATGTGGTTAACATTCATTCAGCTAGTGACGGGATCTCGCCGAATCTACGTCGATGAATACGGGCCGTGAACGGAGGCTAGTCAGACGTTGATCATTTCACCTTGAATTTATTTTATAGGTTAATGTTTTTACTTTTTGTCTTTCATGGACGGAAAATTCAGTGACAAAAGTGTTGGTGTTCGTATTGGTCAACTGTGACTATGAACTCGAAATTAGTTAATTAGGGGGAGAAATCCGTTAGCTGACCTGCCTACACCAAAAGCAGCGTCTCCATCCAACCCCACTTCAAAAATCAGCCTTGCTTGGACGAAAGAGCCTGTTGTTGTCTTCTAACATTAGAAAACACTTGGCGAGAAGCTGCTATTATCCACCGGCCTTCCACATCATGATAGCCAAGTCGCTGTTGAGTAGGTTGTACTCTCAGGCCTACAACACCCTGACGGAGAGCTTCGAGCTGCCCCAAAACCTGCTGAGGAGGACCTTCAGCGAGTCGAGTGTCAACAAGGATCCTGAGATTCGTAGGGGCTCCGAGCCGATCCGCCTGCCCCCGGCTATTGATGTCCCGGATACGTGGAAGCCCAGAGGAAGGTAGTCATGGTACTGTAGTAGGAAGCCCATAGAAAGATGCCGTAGTCCAGCTACTGCTGTTGAAGCTTAGAGGAGAGTAGTCTTACTTGTGTCGTGTATAGGAAAGGAAGTTCATCGTGCTGCTATCGTATAAGCTTAAAGGAAGGTAGTCACGCTGCTGTCTGAGGAAGAGGAAGGTAGTACTGGACTCATGATACTGTCGTAGGAAGAGGAAGGTAGTACTGGACTCCTGGTACTGTCGTAGGAAGAGGAAGGTAGTACTGGACTCCCGGTACTGTCGTAGGAAGAGGAAGGTAGTACTGGACTCCTGGTACTGTCGTAGGAAGCGGAAGGTAGTACTGGACTCCTGGTACTGTCGTAGGAAGAGGAAGGTAGTACTGGACTCCCGGTACTGTCGTAGGAAGGGGAAGGTAGTACTGGACTCCTGGTACTGTCGTAGGACGAGGAAGGTATTACTGGACTTCTGGTACTGTCGTAGAAAGAAGAAGGTAGTACTGGACTCCTGGTACTGTCGTAGGAAGCGGAAGGTAGTACTGGACTCCTGGTACTGTCGTAGGAAGCGGAAGGTAGTACTGGACTCCTGGTACTGTCGTAAAAAGCCTGGAGGAGGGTAGTTCTGCCACTGTCGTAGAAAGAGAAAGGGTGTCTCGCTGCTGTCGTAGGAAGCCTAGAAACAGGTAGCCCCGCTACTTTCGTAAAAGCTTAGAGGAAGATAGACCTACATCTGGAGATAGTCTTGCCCGCTACTAGCATATGGGGCAATACTCTCATCAATCGACCGCCACGTGGAGGCTCGTAAATACGTTGTTGGGACTTGGTTGAACTTGACATTATCAGTACCACACTGGATTACCTTGATCCCTTCGTCCCTAAGATGACTCAATCCAGTCGTGCCATGACAGTATCAGTACCACACTGGATTACCTTGATCCCTTCGTCACTTAGATGACTCAATCCAGTCGTGCCTTGACGTTATCAGTACCACACTGGATTACCTTGATCCCTTCGTCCCTAAGATGACTCAATCCAGTCGTGCCATGACAGTATCAGTACCACACTGGATTACCTTGATCCCTTCGTCCCTTAGATGACTCAATCCAGTCGTGCCTTGACAGTTTCAGTACCACACTGGATTCCCTTGATCCCTTCGTCCCTAAGATGACTCAATCCAGTCGTGCCATGACAGTATCAGTACCACACTGGATTACCTTGATCCCTTCGTCACTTAGATGACTCAATCCAGTCGTGCCTTGACATTATCAGTACCACACTGGATTACCTTGATCCCTTCGTCCCTAAGATGACTCAATCCAGTCGTGCCATGACAGTATCAGTACCACACTGGATTACCTTGATCCCTTCGTCACTTAGATGACTCAATCCAGTCGTGCCTTGACATTATCAGTACCACACTGGATTACCTTGAACCCTTCGTCCCTAAGATGACTCAATCCAGTCGTGCCATGACAGTATCAGTACCACACTGGATTACCTTGATCCCTTCGTCACTTAGATGACTCAATCCAGTCGTGCCTTGACATTATCAGTACCACACTGGATTACCTTGATCCCTTCGTCCCTAAGATGACTCAATCCAGTCGTGCCATAACAGTATCAGTACCACACTGGATTACCTTGATATCTTCGTCACTTAGATGACTCAATCCAGTCGTGCCTTGACATTATCAGTACCACACTGGATTACCTTGATCCCTTCGTCCCTAAGATGACTCAATCCAGTCGTGCCATGACAGTATCAGTACCACACTGGATTACCTTGATCCCTTCGTCCCTAAGATGACTCAATCCAGTCGTGCCATGACAGTATCAGTACCACACTGGATTACCTTGATCCCTTTGTCACTTAGATGACTCAATCCAGTCGTGCCATGACAGTTTCAGTACCACACTGGATTACCTTGATCCCTTCGTCTCTAAGATGACTCAATCCAGTCGTGCCTTGACAGTTTCAGTACCACACTGGATTACCTTGATCCCTTCGTCACTTAGATGACTCAATCCAGTCGTGCCTTGACAGTATCAGTACCACACTGGATTACCTTGATTCCTTCGTCACTTAGATGACTCAATCCAGTCGTGCCTTGACAGTTTCAGTACCACACTGGATTACCTTGATCCCTTCGTTACTTAGACGACTCAGTCCAGTCGTGCCTTGACAGTATCAGTACCACACTGGATTACCTTGATCCCTTCGTCACTTAGATGACTCAATCCAGTCGTGCCTTGACAGTTTCAGTACCACACTGGATTACCTTGATCCCTTCGTCACTTGAACGACTCAGTCCAGTCGTGCTGGATGTAGAAGTGCAATAGTGCTGAAGGGCATGTGATGGGTATCTCTGTTACGGTGTTGATCTGTTGCCATCAAATGAAAGCACATCCATCCTTAAGATTTAGGATATCTTCCCAGGCAAGGGACGCTGGCCGCGTGTTGGCTCAACAGAAATCTAATTAACCATATCGTCATATCCAGGACTCGAACCCGGGTCTCCTGATTTTTAGTTCACCTGGGTATCACTTGTATATGCTGCCATGCAAACGCTTCACCTCTGTGTAGTTGTATAGTGGTGCGTCAAGCCAATTCCGCATTTATCAGTGTATCTTTGGTTAGCTAGTAAAAAACCGTTAACCATTATTTCCTCCTCCCCATATCACAGTCTTCCCTTAACCTCGTAAACGTCACATCGGTTGCCTTACTGCCCGCAGTTGGTTCAGTGTCGGCGACACGGTCCGTTGAAAGGGCATTCTCACAAGGACCGCACTGACCATGTAAACAATCGGCGGTGCACATTTCATCGTGGACATGAACAAAATCAGCACGTGACTTTACAAACCCACCTGATTAATAATATAAATCATAAGCAAAGGCACCTGGTCGAGAAGATTTACCTAACGCCGTACCACTTATCTATAAGTTGAATCTGTAACCGTCTTGGGCCTTGCTTTCAACGTGACCACCATTTTCATATTTCATTGTTATGTAAGGGGGTTATTTGCTATATTGCTGCCTTAGTTTCGTTGTGCCTTTTACAAGTTCCTCGTAGATTATCATCTCAAGGCTGTAATGTCAGGATGCAGGATGAAGGCCCGCGTTTGGTAATGTTAAAAACATCGTTGCTTAGTCAAGAAGAATTTTAGGTAATGGACTATCGATGCTCGGTGTATTTTAATCAAAATATAGACATACAGTACATAAATGCAGCTGTTTTTAAGAGTTGCGGAAAAGTGGCGTTAGAGTAGGTGGTCGCATACGAGTGGAGGTGCTTTGGTACCTCGCCCACAAACGCACGGTGTGCTCGCCACCAGGACTCGAACACCCATCTAGCGCACTGTTGATTAGCACTACAGCTAGATGCGTCATCCACTCAGTGTAATTGGCAGTTGTTGTGTTCCTAGAGCGATGCTGAGGCATTGAAGATCTAATTTCCTTCCCGGTAATATCTGCTACGCATATTCATTTGTGGATACACGCTTGCAAACACATATTTTGCAGTAGCCATGTTCTACTTACATTATGATACACGAGAATGTTCATGATTACATGATCTTTTTTCAATATTCATCAATATTTTGTGATCAATCATTCCCTCGACTCAATATGTAACGTTGACTTCTATTTCCTCACAATTTTGTGGCTATTCAAATGCAAATGCTTTCAGCCTAAGTGTTTAGAAGCCAACGTCAGTATTTTGAATACCAGATATTAGTAGAGCGATCTTCCAAGTGATGTGTTGTGCATCTACATTCGGTGGGTGTCCAGGTTGGTTCGACCAGTGATCATATCTTTGGAGCCTGGAGAATGAACACCTGGCTGTTTTGGTGCTGTTTTTGATTCCACCATGTTACTGCTAGGTGCTCATCTCACTTTAATGTGTAAGAGAACGGGTGCAATCGTCTGACGACAGTCAAAATACGATTTCTAGATAGGAAAGTATTTCATTTTGAGAAGCCACTTGATACTTTTGAAACCCTCTCCGCAGAGGCTTAGCTTCCACGTTTGCTTATACCTCAGCTTTGGTTTTTGGGTTGAAATGTTGGCGGTAGTGAGTCCATTTCTTGAGCGGTGACAACTTCGGTTTTCGATTAATTTGTATTTTACCATCGCTGGCACTCCGAAATATTTTGTTGCTTCTGCGAAACCATTTTTACCGCCCAAAACCCACTCATTGGAAAGAGTCGTGTTACACCACACCTTGAGGGATTGTGCTCGGTGCATGTGAATTCAATAGCAAGAGCTAACGACGCAGACTACACTTGTTGTTGCCTGCCGCAACATGAACGAGATGCTTTTGAATAAGGGGATCAATCCCTGATTTTTTTGCGGGTTGCCAAACTACCTTAATGGCTTACCAATGATTTTTGTTAATCGGTTTTGACCTCTCCTACGCTGACAAACGTGAGATATTGAGCTCGATTCATTCGTTTCTCGATCAAGTTCATAAATGCATGCTCTATGAAATGCCTTCCAAGATATGCGAAGTTGTAACATCGCTTTCCTACACCTGTTTAAGTACCCCCGTATCTGTCCCTCTGAGAAGAGACGACTACAAGAAACTGTACCTCCTTAGTGTTGAAAAAAATGCCCTCCAACATCATCCCCTCTATGCTCATACCCCCTTAGCTTGTAGCCCAAGTTCCCGACCCCGTCACCCCTAGCCCAAGTTCCCGACCCCGTCACCCCTAGCCCAAGTTCCCGACCCCGTCACCCCTAGCCCAAGTTCCCGACCCCGTCACTCCTAGCCCAAGTTCCCAACCCCGTCACTCCTAGCCCAAGTTTCCTACCCCATCACCCTTAACCCAAAATCCCAACCCCATCACTCCTAGCACAAGTTCCAACCCCGTCTCCCCTAGCCCAAGTTCTCAACCCCATGACTCCTGGCCCAAGTTTCCAACCTCGTGACCCTTTGCCCAAGTTCCCAACCTCGTGACCCTTTGCACAAGTTCCTAACCCCATCTCCCCTAGCCCAAGTTCTCAACCCCATGACTCCTGGCCCAAGTTCCCAAACTCGAGACCCCTGGCCCAAGTTCCCAACTCCGTCACTCCTTTGCTGGTTTCAAAAGTCCTCTATTTCCGCCTCCATCCCAGTTGTTCTCACTATCTCCTAACCGCGCCTCTCCCCCAGATGGTTCCACCCGAACATCAGCGGCCAAGAGGCGGACATCCTCCTGATGGAGCGCGGTTTCGACGGCTCCTTCCTCGCCCGCCCCTCTAAGTCAAACCCGGGGGACTTCACCCTCAGCGTCAGGTAAGTTGGTTCTTTGAGCATTAGGACCTCATGAAGGACTAAGATGCTTTGGACTTGTATTTTTTCCATGGATGGATTGGACGGTACCTTAATTTCTTAATCTTACTATAGAACGGTAAAAAATGGGCCTGTATAATTTCAGTTCTTGATTTTGATTTGAACTTTGGAAAGCCATTTATCTTAAGGGATTCACAAATTCATTTTAAATGAATAGCCTCTTTTCCTAAATTGTTATGAATGAACCCAACCAAACTTGCATCTGAGAAATAAACTTGAAATAGTTTGCTATTTTCCTAAGCAATGGCTTACAACTACACCCACGACAAACTAGTGTCTATTTAATAAAAGGTTTTGCTGTATCATGACTACAGGAAACAGGTTACATTGTCCTAATCTCCCCAGACGTAACGGCGAGGTCACCCACATCAAAATCCAAAATACTGGAGACTTCTACGACCTGTACGGCGGCGAGAAGTTCGCCACCCTGGCCGAGCTGGTGCAGTACTACATGGAGAACCAGGGGCAGCTGAAGGAGAAAAACGGACACGTCATAGAACTAAAGTTCCCACTCAATTGTGCTGACCCCACCACGGAGAGGTGGGTTAGACTTGATAGGTGTAGTAGGGCTGGAAGGGGCTGGTGACCACTCTATGGAGTGGGGGTAAGAACTTGGAAGGAAGTAGCTGAGCCCAGTATCAAGTAGATTAATATACGTGTGTTTGAGAGACACCATCCGTTCAAGTTGCCCCAACCTCTAGCAGCAGGTGAACGCTCCGTTCCATCTTCTTTTTTGATGTATCTACAGCGTCTTTTTTGACCCACACCGCTCTCTGCAAGAAGAACATTTACTCGAGGCGCGCTAGGAATCCCCGCCACTAATCTAATTGACCCACCACTAGTGACTAGAATAGATTTAGTTAACTAAAGTTCAACATATTGTTGGATATTTTTTGCAGCACTGATCGCTTTTAACTGAACATTGTTAAGGTCAGGTGGTTGGGTTAGTTTAGGCTAACTAAGATTTGGTTCTCATGCGGGATAGTCTCTACACTGAGTGTATGCCTCATGCATGGGATCCATGCTTGCTATATTTGACTCTGGTGGGCTCTTAATCTTTTATTGATTCTAGTACTCATCACACCTCGTCTCCTTGCGTTGCAAGAAGAAATACATGGGGCAAATGTTCACTGAACACAAGCACTGTTTAATATTATTTGGCAGTGCCGAGAAGAACAAATCCATCAGAAGAAAGTATTGTATAGAAAGAGAAACGCTCATGAACTAATCAGCAATAAAGCTTGAATAAGTTAGCAAAGGAGGAACCCTTATGAACCTTGAGAACTGAGAAAAAAAAATATTGGTTCAATTGAAAAATGAATAAAAGATTCACATGACCGAGAAAAAAGAGAGATATAAACGTGAAAAATTACAGGGTATCTGAAATGTTCCCTTGTTTATACCGCCACATATTCCAACTTCAAAACTAGAATTGGCCCCTTTATTGATCAATCTGGAAAACTGGTAGAGAAAAACAAGGCAATGAGCTAACTATTGAGTGAATATTACTAGCAAGTATACAGTATCCCAAAGGGTATTCGACCAAATCTTTAGACCGCCTCAGAATTTTCATTGACTGATCTTAACATTGCTACCTCTGAAAGTGCTTCGATGACACAGGTAGCAATAGTGCACTCAAGGCAGATGACATCCCAGCTAGTCTAGTAGTTTGAGCACGTTGACCTAACTACTGTAGCACTATGATGAAATAATCAGTGTGATGGATCAACTGTGGGTGTGATTTTTCGAGATTTTGCTAAGGTCTTTGACATTGCAGATCACAGTGCACTGCTGTCAAAACTACATAACGCTGGTGTCCAAGGAGATTAATCCGAGTTTTTCCCCAATGCAGATCCCGAGATGTGGTAGTAAATTTGGAAACATGTACAGCAGCAGATGACCTCAGTGGTGTCCCACAAGGCTCTGTGCTTGGCCCTCTGTTTTTCGGACTAACTGCTAATTATCTGAGCAGAAACTGTCACATTCGTTGATCTCTTGCATTTCAAACGATACTTGAGTTCAAGGCCTAGTGAATTATACGAAAGTTGTGGGAAATGTTTAAGCTGATCTAATCGAAATTTTCAAGTAGCGTGGCGAAAACAACATGCAATTCAACAGATCTAAATTTGATGTACCAAAAAAGAAAAAAAAATGTTGACCTATGGTCTTGATTTTAATCAAGCAATAACGCATTTAGGCGTACGAATGCAAAACAATTTGGTTCAATGAACGCATTGTAAAAATCGTGGTCGTATCACGGTGGGTCATGAGATCCTCCTGTCAACAGTTCAAACAACAAAGTTGACAATTTGGAAGCAACTATTCCCCATAATCGGAAAGATCTGAAAGGACTTGATGCATTTCAAAGAAACTTCGTCTCAAAATTGTAGCGGTAAAGGCATTGAATGCCTTGAGGTTAAATTCTCAATCCAAATAAATTTTGGATCATTCCTGGTCGTAAATATATGGAAAATTCTGAAAACTACTCCGTCAATGGCAACAAAAAATACTAACGTAAGTGATGATAAAAAAAATCAGGCAAGGGTTGACAAAAGGCGTGATTCGAAGGGCCAGAACTGACGGGCGGTAATGTGATGCAAACCGTGGCTTTATACAATTTCACTCACTTATCGGGCAACTAAATTACTTAATAAAAAGACACTGAAAATGCGGGAAATCAAACCTGTGCCAAAATTCTCAGCCTCGGCAAACAACTTGAGGTTTAAAAGTTGATTGGACAAGGGCCTTGGTGTGTTCCTGAAAAAAACTCTGATCAGTGGAGACCCAGTACTGAGGGAACAACTCTTCACTCGAACGCTACATAGAGCGTTGATCCGACTGCAAATGTTGCAGCAACATGCAAATGCTGATGCCACAGAACGAGTAGTGAGTGACCCTTACAACAAAAAAAATCCAAGTAACAAAGTAAGTAAGTCGCAGGTGGCTCCTCGGCCACCTGTCAGACAAGAGAGTGAGTCCCTAATCATCCAGTTTGTGTTTGCAAGTAGTCCCACGAACACCTATCAGGGAAGGAGTCAGACACCTAGCCATCTCCATCTGTTGCAGGTGGTTTCACGGTCATCTGTCGGGCAAGGAGGCGGAGCGGTTAATGCTTGAGAAGGGCCGACACGGCAGCTTCCTAGTGAGGGAGAGTCAGAGCAAACCCGGCGACTATGTCCTCACAGTTCGCACGGAGGACAAGATCACGCACGTCATGGTCCGCTGCGTGGTGAGTGGCCGCAATTAGCACTTCAACAGCCACGTGAGTGGCGTTAGACCGTCACGACAAAGGAAGGTGTTCCCTTCGAAGAGCTATTCCTAGATTGGCGTAACTTTACGGTTTCCTTGAGAAAGTCTTGATAGGAATAAGCGGGCACACTTCATGCAACGTGAGTTTTATTATAAAAGTCTTTAAATAAAGGAAAATTGGTGACTCTTCTTTGGTTGAGTCAAGAGAATGGATAAGTCTGGTAGCTTATGTTTAAGACAATCATTTTTATGTTATCTGATTTGTCGTTTTCACTCTGCTGTTACTGAACAGAAGCTACGTTCAGGCCTGAGGTCAAGACAACCATGACCTAAACTAGCAGAACTTTCAGGCAATATGGAGCAAGGTGACTCACTTGGTGTAATTGTATGACGCTTACCTCACAAACTCGAGGTCTCGTGGTCTAATCCTGAGCAGTGACAATAAAATATTTGCATGGAATTGTTTGTTTGTTTCTGTGTAGAAAAGTATTAAATGTTGCTTTCTGTGCAAAAAAGTTTGATTAGTGTTTCTTTCGGTGCAGGATAGCAAGTATGACGTGGGCGGCGGGCGCAAGTTCGACACCCTGCGGGAGTTAGTGGAGTACTACCGCCTCAACCCAATGGTGGAGCAGAGCGGTGCGGTGGTACCCCTCAAACAGCCCTTCAATGCTACCAGGATCACGGCAAGGGGCATCGGCAAGAGGGTTAAGGAACTCTCCCTTACGGGGCAGGTGAGCGGGGCTCTCCCTTACAGGGCTGGCGAGCGGGGTTCTTGAGGGACTCTCCTTCATGGGACAGGTGAGAGGAGGGTTTTCAGCACTTGGCAGGCGAGATGGGTGATAGTATTTCTCGATTTGCCCTTCAACGCATCTAGGCCTATTCCCCCCCCTCCCCAGGCATCTGTTAGGTTCACAGGCCGCATGGAGTCACGGCCCAACCGGGGGGTGGGGGTGAACACCCATATTTCCCTTCAGACTATCCCCTTCTTTACCCCTCACTACCTCTCCTCTTGACCTTCATGATTTGCTTAACTTTCATTTACCTCATTTGCATCTTATGTTTAGTTCACATTTTCTTCAACTTATCTTAGACTCCTTCTTAACAACTCGCCTAATAGTCGTTGCACACACATCCACACGCACGCACACTCAAACCCACGCAAATCAGTTCCAACTATTCTTCTTTCGGGTGGCAAATGAATGCCAAGTTGCGATTCTTCTTTCATGCAACCTTTTTCTACGGCTCAATCTTTTTGTTCTTTTAATTTTTGCTGTTCTCATGTGGGAAATTCCCTACACCTAGTGTAGATCTCATGCATATGATCCACGTTTTCTGTCGCTTCTTCATGTTCCCTCTCAGCAGGTGTTGGAGCGCGTAGCCCGGCCCCTGATGAACTACTGCGAATCCTTGGGGCTCTGAAGCTCGGTAGGCAGTGTGTTAATCCTCCTTACTGCCACCCAAGGAGTGCTGAGACTACATGGCCTCAGCGCCTTAGAAGTTCTTGTACCTCCTGTGGCATCCTTACATACCATAGATGTTCGCTGCATAGAGGACTTTGCGCAGTAGTAAACCTGGCTCGAACAATAAGAGAAGAAGAGGAAAAACGATTAACTTAATGCAGCACTGTTTGCTGGTTTGACAATCTGTGCCAGAAAGAACCTGGCTCTAGCGCTCTAGAAAGCCTCGTCACTCTAATCTACTAGAGTCACTCTCAAGGGTCTCGACAAGAGGATTGAGGAACTCGTGTGCACAGGACTAGGAAGGAGAGCGGTTGCCTTCAAACCACCCTCCAACGCCTCCAGGATCACAGCCAAGGGCATCGGCACAAGGGTTTAGGAACTCTCCCTTACGAGCCTCTTTGGTCGAGAGGCTCGTAAATGAGTTCGAGGAGACTGAAAATACCTGCAACGAAAGGGAATTCAAATATGGTGCCGTCAATGATATATTCTTACCAGATTGCAATTACCAGAAAGCTGCTCTGATCTGACTTGACTGTGAGGATTGGAAAAGAACATGCTGCGATTAATAAAGAGTCTTACCGTGGAACGGTTAAAGTCCATCTGCCCAACGTGACTTTTAGTACTACTCTAATCATGGCCACGCTCAAATGCTATAACATTTTTTTAAATAGCTGTTTGTGTTGTTTGGTTTTACACTCTTTATTGGACTATCATGTCTCGTGTAGGTACCGCGACAGTCCTTCACATTCCCGTTGAGGCAACCTTGAGACAACCTCCCGTTGAGGCAACTTTGAGACATCCTCCTGTTGAGACAACTTTCCGTTGAGGCAACCTCGAGACAACCTTCCGTTGAGTCAACCTTGTCGGCGTTCAACACAGTTTTGTCGTATACTCGAATCTAAAATTGACCACACTTATGCAGGTCAATCTTTTTTTTTTGAGGGTCTGTGATGGCACTCACAGTTGACTGGGATGATGCAGTATTGCCTCGCCTCTATAACCGATATGCATGAAAATAATGAAGCTGAACCGATGTATCGGTGCGATTGCCCCTTTAAGTTGTACCGAAGTTTGAGTGGATGGATAGGATGAAAAAGGCGTTAGGGAGGAGAGACCAGTGTGGAGGTGGTGCGAGTGCGTGCAATGGACTTGCGTGAGGGGAGAATGGTTGTGAATGGATGAGTTATGACGCGATCCGGAGGCGCTTTACAGCCTATGGCGTCTCAGTGAGAATCGAGATGGACGTGGATGGAGGAGATCCCAGCAATTATGACACCACAGCGGTAAACCAGTAATAGCAGTCAAGCCCTGCTGCCGGCACTGACCTCGGACCTTACTCCTGACTCAAAGTCTGTGTGGCGGGGTCATGGTCAGACCCTTCATCGCTAAAGGGCTAAGATTTGGTATGTGTGAGAGGAGTGCAAAGGGCGCCTTGCTGTCGTCCGCCCTCCTTCTGGGGGATTCGGCCTAACATCTGTATCTGTAAATTTTATATTTATGCATGCAATTTCACCATTGTGTTTTTAAGGGATGATGACATTGTGCAATAGCAATGATTTTTTTTATGGGTCGAAGTACAACACGAGACCGAATCTCCCAGATGGGGGTTGGCCGACGGCAAGGCGCACATCGTCCTTCCCTCATGCACGCAGAAGCTAACAAACATACATATTTGGTGCTGAAGGGTCCATATAGGAGACCTCGCAACTCGGGAGTGAGGCCGAGATCACTGTCAGCAGCAGGGCCAGTCAGTGTTAACTAGTTTCCCTCTGCTGCATCGTTGTAACCAGGCCCTCTCCCACCCTCGACCATCTCGTTTCTCAACGAGACGCCAAAGTTTTGACGGTGCTCTAATGTGCGGAAACGCACATCAGAGCAGCGTCAAAACTCGTACATTTTCGACCATTCTCTCCACTCACGCTAGTAATCCGTTGCACGCTCCCTCGCCACCTCCACAGTGATGTCTCTCCTCCCTAAGCCTGCTCCACGCCAACCATTTACCTCTGGGCCTACGTTCACTCACCTCCGCTGTCATCACCCGTTTCACCAATCTCCCATCATCCATCCTCACCTTATGTCCAAACCACAAAGCAATACGCGAGGGCATTACAGGGAATAAATACATGATATACCAAAAGTATTGGCCTTCTGAGAGTATCGGTATCGGCTTGAAATAAGTATCTGTGCAGGCTGCTAAATGAACTGTGGGAGATGGCGGTGTCGCTTTGTATCACTAGTTGCTAATCTTGACGACTTGATCGCTATTTTCTGATTTTACCGTTTAGCTCTCTGAGGTTATTCAGACGACCGTTCTGCATTTTTTTGCTTTTGGAGTTTTTTGCTTATCAAGCGGGTTACAGTTTAGCTGCTACCTGATAGCCTTTTTTTACCTACGCGTTCATGAGCTGGCCTTTGACTATTAAAGAGACCGGCCAGAATTTCTCATTCGGGGTCAGGTAGGCTCGAACCTACAACCTTTAGCTCCAAACGGAAGTCTATTATGAGGAGAGGCCGACACGCTACCCACTCGGTCACCGAGCTGGTAATAGGAGTTCCTGTCACTCAAATCTATTTTCTGCGTTCGAATATTTAAGTTTATTAAGCCTGCTTCGCTGGCATCCGCAGTCACTCTAATCTTATCTTATCTGCAGGAGAACACCAACGCGTTATCACTGGGCAAGGTTGGCTTCTGGGAGGAATTTGAGTCGCTGCAGCAGCAGGAGTGCAAGCAGCTCCACTCGAGAGCTGAAGGACAGAAACTAGAAAACAGGAACAAGAACAGGTACAAAAACATCCTGCCCTTCGACCACACCAGAGTCATACTCAAGGACAGAGACCCCGGTATCCCTGGCTCAGACTACATCAACGCCAACCACATCACCGTGAGTTGGGTGGAGATGACCTTTTTGGAGGCGCTTTTTCCGGCGTGGAATACCTCACCTGCAATAATTTCTAATGCTGATGCATGGAAGTTTGTCACTACACTGTCCTTGACAAACAGCCTCCAAAACTGTCTGAAATTTTCCGGTACACTTTTTTGGCCGGTGTGCCGGTTATGCTATGTAACTTATACATTTAGAAAAACCTATTCTGTGATGTAATCTTTTTTGTGACATCTTATATGAAATATTGATTCACAGCGGTGAACTTTTCAAATACAGGTTATAGTTTTTGAATATACGTTCTACTTAATCTTGACCTGTATTTGCATTAAGATTTTTTTAGCATTGTTTTTTTTACAGAGTGAAGAAGACGGCAGTGGGGAGCAGCAGTGTTACATCGCCACCCAGGGTTGTCTCACCAACACCGTCGCTGACTTTTGGTGGATGCTCTGGCAGGAGGACTGCTACGTCATTGTCATGACCACCAAGGAGGTGGAGAGGGGGAAGGTGAGGCCACGTCAATGTTATATCCACCAGTGAAGTGGCAAGGAGCTAGGTGAGACCATGGTGGGTATCACGACCAAAGACAGAGTAGTAAAAGTTGGCAGAACGCGTGTAACAGTGTCGATTTTTTTATGACTGAAGATGTTGAGAGGCGGGAGGTGAGGCCAAGAAGGGACTTTCATTTCATTACCACGAAGCTGTAAAAGAAAGGTTAGGCGAGAAGAAATATAAATATAATTTGTGCATAGAAAATTAGGGTGCTGCGTTTGTATGTAGCGGGCGAAAATTGGTTGAAGACTGTTCAGAGATTCATGTTGGCAGCAAAGCATGAGCAAAGCATGTGTCAGAGAGGGGAGCGAGGCGATCCACAGGGAAAGTGGTACTAAGATAAGGTTGCGTTATGTATACTTTGGTGTTCAAATCTCTACATGGAAACATTGATCAGGGAGGTGAACGCGAGCGTAATGGGACGGGGTATGGAGCTGTAGGGAGCAATGGACGAAGTTGGACGGAGTTAACGTGGGTAGAAGTAAAGTAATGAGATGCTCGAGGAATGTCGATGCTTGCAGAATTAGTGTTCTCCCAAATGAAAGTTATTGAAGGAACTTCAGTGTTTCAAGTAACTGAGCTCCTATGTGGAGAAGAATGAACTAGTGGGTAAGGAAGCAAAGAGAGGGTTGTAGGCGGGGTAGTTGACCCAACCGTGCTTTATGGAGCTGAGACTTCGGGGGCGAAAGCAGAAGAGATGAGGAGATTGAATGAATAAGGGCCATAGCTAAAATGACACCGAGAGATAGGATCAATAACGACGTTGTTCCAATTCTATCGGGGATGGTGAGAAAGTTTGGGGCATAGTAGATTTAGGTGATCTGAGAGGGTTCGGGCACTTGTTGAAGATGGATGATGGGAGATTGGTGAAACTGTGATGAAAGCAGAGGTAAGTGTACGTCGGCCTAGAGGTAGACCGAAGTTTGGGGGGATGGATGGTGTGGAGCAAGCGTTAGGATATAGCGAGAGAGCGTGCATTGGATAGGCGCGTGTGGAGAATGGTTGTAAATAGACGAGTTTTACGCTGCCCTGATCTGCTTGCCTGCCGTTAGCGTCTCGTTGAGAAACGGGATGATCGCGGATGGGGAGCGCGCGGTTACTGTGACACTGGCGGGGTAAACCAGTTGACTGTCCGGCCCTGCTGTTAACACTGATCTCGGACATCACTTCTGACCCAGAGTGTGTGTTGCGGAGTCTCCTGGCCGGATCCTTCTGAGTCGAAGAACTGAATTTGCTTTTGTGGCAGAGTAAAAGAAGAGTGTGAGCAGCGTCTTGCCGTCGACGACCCTCCGTTCTGAAGGATTCGGCCTAGTGTTGTATCTGTAATTTATCTTCAACGGGCTGCTAATGACCGCTATGTTTACTTTCTTCAGGTTACATATCTGCTTCATATTTAGTCGAGTTTGCTAGGGTTTTTGGCTATTTCCAGGTATTGTACTGTTAGCTGATTTGTGCTATCGATATGAGTTCCAGTGGTCAAGTAATTAATTATCCCATAAACTGTTTTGAGTAGTGATGGGACGATACCGAAAATGTGACCGATAACGATACCAAAAATGGCCGATACTTGCCGATGCCGATACTTTTCCATAATTTTGATTTTATGGTTTAAGTATACATTTCCACTTAAGGTAAATCTTCTGCCCCCAGAGATAAACAAAATCACTACTTCAGTAAAGATATTCAGTGATTGACTATCCACAGATTTATTGACACAGCTCAATCTATTGTTTAAAAAAAAAATCGCTACAAATGTTAGGACATGGCGGCCAATTTATATAGCTGGATGCAAATTTTTATTGAACTTTGATATTTTGCTTAGGGCATGCCACCATGTGCTAGACTCTCTCTGTACCCAATCTTTACAACGTTTTTTCCTAATTGACAGGAAGCCACGGAAAAATGAGATAGATACTGTCTGTTAGTTTCATTGTATTATTTTGCTCATTTCAGCGTATGTTGGTTCAAGGTACCGTCGAACAAACCTAGGCAAAAAGGGAACAAAGCTTATGATCTAATAACACCATTCGGGAGACATGACTTATAGAATAATTACAGATACAGATACAGACACTAGGCCGCATCCCCCAGAAAGGGGGGTGGCCGACGGCAAGGCGCACCTCACACCCTCACACGCTCACATTCACACAACTTAGCCCTTTTGTGCTAAAGGGTCCGGCCGGTAGCCCCTCAACTTACACTCTGGGTCCCGAATGTACCGAGGAACCGTCGTCAGCAGCAGGGCCCACAGTTTTCACTGGTTTACCCCCGCTTGTCATAATGGCCGGGCCCCCCCCACCCACGACCATCCCGACAGCGGGATGCCAAGGGCGGGAAAGCACATCAGAGCAGCGTCAAAATCAACCATTCACAACCATTCTCCACTCACGCCTGTTCATTGCACGCTCTCTCGCCACCTCCACATTCATGTCT
>SDVV010000276.1:0-34318 GCA_016164225.1 Gammarus roeselii | reverse complement strand
TACATATATATACATACACATCTACATACATATACATATAAATATACATACATGTACATACATATACATACATATACATATATATATATATATATATATACATATATGTGTGTACACAAGACATCTGTTGGCACCAATTGAAGAAAATAGGTCTTCATCAGTGAATTAAGAACGATATGAATAGGTGTCTCACAGTACGGTAAGTCAAGGTTCAACAATTCTGTACGTTGATGTTCTATGTAACACAAATTGAACTAGTTCAGGGACTAGGCCACAAATTGAACAAGTGATTATTTACACATAAGAAAACATGTAAATGTCCTTCATAATTCAATCCATTCAAATATATTAATATCGGAAAGTCTGAATAAACTCTCAACTTGCGAGTCTTAGGAAGGCTATTAAATTCAATAAAATCGTGTCATGTTTTCGAATCCTTTTCTGACCATCTTCTTTGTCATCTGCCTTCGAAACATGTTGAGCCATCGTAGGCGGAAAGTTTCCCCAACTCTTTTACCAAAACATGAAAAAAACTTCGTAGAAAAGTTCAAGATCAGGGATGCTAGACTTTTCATCAACAAGTATATAATTTAGGCGTAGAACATGTACAACTTGAAAGCGTAGAAAAATGTGTTTTTGCCCAACTGATAGGCGTAGCAGATTCAATAGTGGCCCGCTGAATGTTCAGTGTCCTACAGGAACAGCTTGGAGGCGAATGTTCTGTATGTAAGGTTTCTGGCACTTGATGGCTGTTCCTACAGGAACAGCTTGGAGGCAATGCCTACGTTTAGAAAATGCTGCTAAGCAAACAAGGCGGCAAAATGTAGTTGGCAACTTGCTGATAAGAAAATTCTCGTTTGCACCAAGGGAAGCTAAAATTCAGCCCGTCAAATCATATTGTTACCAGATTTATTGTAATACACTGCGGAGAAAATACTTCTAATATAGCGTTAGGAAATTGACAGCGAGTTATAATGACACATTTAGACGGCTGATGCAGGTCCCTCGCTCAACGTCAGCGAGTAGGGTTTAAGCTGAATACCAGTCGGATCATATCAAGGTACTGTTCCGTAAAGCAGCACACGGCCTTATGGCTCGAGTAATGAGCTCCTCAAATGAAATCCTTATTGCAATCAGCTCTGGTGATGCGCTCGCTGCCTCGTCATTGTTAAAATGATGGAGAGAATTGCTGTACACATTGGTAGAATGAAGCTGTATGCCTCAACTTATTCTTAATTGTGGGAGGTAATTTTATAACTTTATTCTCATTGTTACCCTAAAATAAGATGTCTCAATTGTAACACTACGCCCATGTTGGTTGTTAACAAAGTTCTCATCATTATTATTGTACAAGAAAGAAAGGAGAATAAAGTGGGTAGCAGTGCATTTGAAAACCGGTAAACTAGTATAAGGTGGTCCTATGATGTATTTGCAAAGTTGTAGCCTTACTCATGAGAAAGTGTTGATTTAGGCCGTGTATACTAATGTTGTTACTAGCAACCACGACCTCACGCTCTCAACGTGTTGAAAAGATTCAAGGCCGGATAATATTTCAAGGGCTATTGAGGTGATTTTTTTTACATTACAAAATCCATGACTCATTCTGACGAGTACAGGTGATAAGTAACTTCTGTTGGCATAACGGTCCCCTCTATGGAGGAATTGAATAAATGCAAAGTAAGTTGTAGTTTATTGAACAGCTGAAGCAGATAAAGCTGCCTAAGGTATTAGATACTTGTTTCGCCACATCCTTGATACTTTTGTTGCTCTTCAAAAAGTTTCATCAACAACACTAACTGAAGTTGACACCGCATCAGACGAGGCCCGCAGATGTTAATTAATACATCGGCAACTAATACCAACATATACGTTCAACGTATCAATCGGTATAGAGGTGTCAGCAGCCAAGGCCATCACATGTTCATGGCAAGTCAACTAGAGACGAGGTGTCAGCAACCATGACCCTCAAATGTTTACAGAGTGTCAATCTGCCTTGCCTACTGATGTTATTAGAGTAGGTGTGAGCAATTATTGCAAAGTGAGGAAGAGGTGTTGAGAGGAGTCTCTCTCATTCCTTGATCGCGCCTGATCTGATCAGACGCTGATGCTCAGTCGTAATCCTCCGGCTGGCCACTTGGTATGCCTGCACTCCGGTCTGTTCCGGCCCGAGGCCATACGCTGTGAAATCGGAGTAAATGAGCTGCAAGGAAACAAATAAAGGAGGAGGGTGAGTGGCGGTGCAGAGTGACTGGAGAGAGGTAGCTGGGAAGCATGGAGCAATTAAATACATTTCAAAACAGTCTTGGAAAAATCATCCCCGGTAGGATAGGATAAATTACCGAAAGATGTATTTAGTTACATTAACGTTGTCAAAATTATCCTTGGTAATGGGATAAATTACTGAACAATGTACTTATTACTTTAATCTTGTTGAAGTATCCCCGGCAAGATGGGATAAATTTATGAGAAATGTATTCAATTACTTTATTTTGTCCCGCTCTGGGTGAAGAGTCGAAGAGGAGGAGTCGGGGGAAGAGAGGAAGGAAAAAAAGAGGAAGATGGGTGTAAGCGCTGAAAGAGGGTGGAGCTGGAGTTGAATGTTGTTTGGGGGCATACGCGTGCAAAAGGAAAGGATGCTGCTGATATAAAAACCACTCGTGTTGTTGTGTCTGGAAAAGGAAGGCGCGGAGGATTTTTTCCTGAATATTTCAGTGGGGTTGGGATAGCAATATCACAAATGAATGACCAATACAACAAAATATGCATAGCTATAACTAATATTGTCTTGTATGATGCACTAATGCACATCAAAATTTTACCAACACCAAGTTTTTACTTGGTGTACTTTCAGGGACGAAAACAGGAGCCAATTCTAACTTGTCTGAAAGTGGCACTTCTTGGTACCATTAGGGCGAGGGACTTAATCAAACACGAAGCCATGCTAGGTCAAGGAGTAATAGCGAATGAATAACTGAAAATAAATTACAAATTGAATCAATATAAAATGTGTGTCGTAGTGAGAGTTGAGTAGCTAGGGTAGCTGGCGCGGTGGAGGCGATAGGTGTACTAGGGTGTTATAAATTGTGTGTCGTAGTGAGAGTAGAGTAGCTGGGGTAGCTGGCGCGGCGGAGGCGATATGGGTACTAGGGTGTTATAAATTGTGTGTCGTAGTGAGAGTAGAGTAGCTAGGGTAGCTGGCGCGGTGGAGGCGATATGGGTACTAGGGTGTTATAAAATGTGTGTCGTAGTGAGAGTAGAGTAGCTAGGGTAGCTGGCGCGGCGGAGGCGATAAGGGTACTAGGGTGTTTCAATTGTTTTCTGTTGAAAAAATGTGTACAGACAGACATACAGCCGTTTCCCCCTCATGAGGAGGGTGGCTAAGTTAGGCTGACAAAGAGGGAAGGCGCTCAATCTCCCCGTCATAAGACCGCCGTGCCCCTGCCGAGGCTCGAACTCGCAACCTGCAGCACCAGAGCCTGGCACTGCAGTTGGATATGCTAACCACTCGGCCGAGTGGTTAGTGTTTAATAATTCAACCTAAAACAATTGACACCCGATAATTGATCAATCTAGCAAAGCAATCGGTTTGCTTGTAACTTTACGACTTAGACCTAAATGGTAATTTTTGCAGAGATATTAGAGTAAACAATTACTCTTATATGGTTTCTTTAGATTAACTCCATGTGGGAATGATTAAAAACTAATTTATGGAGTAGGTCAAATGGTTCGTCAAAAAAATCTTGAAGTGAGAAGTTCAGTTGTCAAACGAAATAACATTATAAGCCCCTTTGGAGGATAAAAAATATCCTATGGGATCGAACACGATTCATCGTAGCTACGAATCAGCGTGGCATCGACGGGGCATAGGTGATCCACGTGACTTCCATCGACATGGTCAACGTAGGCACAACGAAGTATCTAACGAAGTAACTATCGAAGTAACTATTGAAGTACTTAGACGCATTTTCCCTTTACTTTGTCCAATTTTTGCGAATAAATTTCTGGCTAGATACTCATATATGAATCCAGAAACACTCAACAACGACGGTTAGCAGCGTGTGCACTTTCATTTATGCATGGCAAGAAGGGAGGCCCAAAGGTTAATGAGACGTCTACAACAGATTTAGGTGAGACTGTGACCAGTTCTTCTGTCTGGGGGGGGGGACCTCACGATTAACAAAATATAATTTAGATAAAAGGATTTCACAACAACAAGGCAGTCAAGTCCTTGGATCTGAACGAGCGTATCTTGGCAATAGGATAGCAAAGATCACTTCTGGATTTAGTCAGGATCTCTAGCGGATATCAAGTTGGTACTCTGAACGAGCCAGGCATACCGTAAAAACTTTAGCAATTTTTGGCTTAATAATTAAAAAAAAAATCAAAGTCGAGTTCTCGTTTCACATTTGAAATTAATGAGAATGTGAACTGAAAAATATATTTAGCTGCAATGTTGTGATATAAAAAATCTAATGCAAATTACAAGTCAAGTTGAATTATTATTCGCGGTGGGAAGAAGATTTGTATCTGTTGAAATTTCATCATGAACTAATTCTATATCATCATTGTAGAGTAGAAGAAGAAAATTTGTTTATGGCTAGTTTACAAAAAATCACCGATTCATTTACATTGATCGTTGCCGCTGTCTTTTATCTGGACAAAGCTTCTTAATGATTTATCGAAATAAATTTTCCCTGAGCTTCAATATACCGTCATAAATAATGATCTAGTATTTCTGTGAGCTTATCTTTGTGAACGAATCCTGCCCTTTTGTACCTGTCAAGTTCAGCGTATACAGCCGCAGCACGACATCCTGCAGATGACCTAAAACATCTCGTGACGTCAAGACGGGTGGGCGAAGAGATCGCCAGTGTAAATGCCAGTGTGACGTCTTACGGTAACTCGGGAACAGATGACGTCAAGAAGCAAAAAGATTCATGAACAATTTGGATGTTGGTTGAAAAAAAATGAACGTAATAAAAAAAATATTACACTGCGCTGGACAACACTTACAGAATAGATAATATCTGTGGATTTCAAGTACGGTTTTTATTGAAGACATTCGATATGTTTTTCAACTTTCCTGTTCGAGCCTTTGCTTGGCAATCCAGCTTATTGAAAGAAAGAAAATCGTCCAGATTAGATCTTAGATTAATGACCGCGGCGTCTCCACGGGTTTCGGAACAAATATGGTTTGTGCCGCGTTTGTAGCGTCAGCGCAGAATGAACAAGACTGGGAAACTATTGTAGAAATAGGAAAATGTGAACCGTTGATTGGACAACATGGGAGAGTAAAGTAGGCAAATGTGCGATTGAAATAGAAATGATGGAAATCAATAACGAAAATGATCAATTGGTGAGAAAATTCGTAACTTGTCGAGCAAGTTGCAGAAAACTCGTTTAAATATACGCACTCCAACCTACATCAACGAAGTCATCAGTCATAAATCAATATTGTACAACTAGTGAAGACACGCGTGGTATTCAATGGTTGGTGCAGTGTTGGTGTACTATTGCAACGAGCGATAATTACCTCTTTTCGAGTTCATAGTGACAGAAGTAGCAAACGCTGAAGAGTCAATGTCCTTAGAGCGTCAAACGTCAACTTCGAATTAGTGATGTAACGTGGCGTCATCATTCTCAGAGTTCGATCAAACTATTGTCATGTAATAGATATATAAGATCTATCACAATGACGATCTGGAATATTCGTCATATTGTAGTCAATGGTTTTAAACATGATATGGAACAACACGCAAGGAGTACTTCTTGGCCAGTCAAACACGAAAGTACTTAAAAATCTTTCCTCTACTATGAGAACCATTAGGAAGTGGTCTTTAGATACAGAATGACGAGCGCACTTCTTTGTCATATTGGTTGGTGTTTCATGAAGAAGAGGCACCATACATCTTCTAATTAGAACCGTCCTTTAAAAACAATGGAGTATTTCTCATTTGTTGCCAGACCAACACGAGCGGGTATAATGAGTTCCTAGCGTGATCACAGTCGTGGGGGGAAATACCGCAACTTGAACACGTTCACTATAATCAAATACTAGACAGAAACTCCGGCGAAGATATAAGGTAATGAACGTCGTTTGCGTTCATCTAAAACGCGTTGTTATGAAACAGGGTCATGTTAAGGTGATGGTGACGAGGTAAGGGTAGGGGTGTGAGGTAGGGAGGGAGGGTTATGGGAGGGTGGGGGTGAGAGGGGAAGGGTGGTTGTGAGGGCAGGCAGATTGCAAGGGACGAGAAGCATTAGCGACAGTACTTGAAGAGGGTAGTGGAAGGTGTGAAGCAGGTGAAAGAAAGACAAAAGTTACATCATTCTAATAGCAATATCACTAATAATGATAAGAAAAAGTAAGCTTTCGTCACAATTGAACTAAAAAGATGTTATCAGGCAAGTGCAAGTCACAAACCTAGTAAAAAGTTTGCTATGATGCAATAAAATATTAGGTTATTATACTAAGTGGTTCAGTTCAAACAATTTCATCTACTAGTACACAAAAAATACGTGTTCGTGATCTAGAGTGACGATACACGGATGAGGCATTGCAAGCTAGGAAAATTTGGCCAAGTAACCGTCAAACGATATTGGGCTGAAACGGGCACTGGACGAGCCAAAGGAGCCTGAGGCGTGGCCTCAGGCGTGGCCTAAAGGCGTGGCCTGGGGCGTGGCCTGGGGCGTGGCCTGAAGGCGTGGCCTGAGACGTGGCCTGAGGCGTGGCCTGAGGCGTGGCCTGAAGCGTGGCCTGAAGCGTGGCCTGAAGCGTGGCCTGAAGCTGGCTAAGGCCTGAGGCCTTGGTCAGCTTAGACTGATGGAGTGAGCTACATTCGTCAGGTGGCAGAACAGGGTTTGCAAGTCAGCTATTGGTTAATAGGCTGCTCTATCAAGGAGGGTAGTGATGCATAAGACAAAACGAGTCCGAACGTCGTCTGTGCAGCATATACCGGCTTGCGTTAGGAACTGTAGCTTCTGGCGGCATAGGCAATAGCTACTAATAGCAGGGCAATCAAAACATAGTAAAAACTTATTAGTAATGCGAGTCAGTGGTGTTTCTTCTCAAACTACTGAAGCAAAGAAGCAAACAGATTCATACCGAGGCAATCCAGAGGAAACGTCGGCCACCTTGTTTGAGATGTTTTTAATCTTATTGGAATACTCACTCATCCTGAGTGGTACTGTTATGTTATAGTACCTACTTTTTAATTTTAGGATGAGTTTTCGACACGAAATCATTGCGCAGTTTGCAAATAAAATTCGGTAACGATTCAAACTCAACAAAAGTTACCATTTCTCACTATCAATTGAACCTTTCTAGTGATTTTTCTTTTATAATCGTATCCGAGTGTCTTTCATGACACGAATGCCAAACACGGTAGAATTAGTAGAGGAAGCTCAGACTTTTCATGACATCAGCAAATCTTCCACGACGGTCGACATTTTTTTGTATATTAGGTCAGCTTCTACATCCTCACGGGCAGTTGGTGCATGCTCTGTCCCACGTTAACTATTGCTGTCTCTACACTACGAGGCAACTCTTCACTCCCAGCAGCAGCTGGTCGTCTTCACCTATAGTCACCTGGGCTTCCTGTCGTGTCGCCTTCACCTATAGTCACCTGGACTTCCCGTCGCGACGGCAATGCGAGCGAATCATCGTTGTCTTCTTCGTACTAAAGTTGTGGTTCTTATTCGCAAACACTGTTCCGCACAGTCAACACTACTGGAGTAAGTGTTCCGTCTTGGCGACGTCACGTACCTTAACGATGTGCGCTAAGCAGGTGCACTGGTATGGGTGAAGGTTGTGGTCAAGACGTTCGCTCAACCAGCTGCACAGCATCTGTACCTGGCTGCCGTACCACTGCTGCACTCGGAAGAGAAAAGATAATTGTTTTGATAGAATAGTGTTCGATAGCAGCGCGGAGGAGGAGGAGAGGCTGGTGGTGTATCAAGGACAATGAGGTTAGGTCCCAAAAGATACAAACCAGGTGCTCAGGAATGTATCGAGAAGAACATAGTACCCCATCACAAGAAACCAGATGATAGCCAAAAAGATGAAAGATCTAAAGAAGCACATTTATCACGAACAACTTCACAATTTTATCTAAAATGATGCGTTCATAATTTAAGGCAACAAATCGTAGAGCGAAAGAACAATCGTCCCAGGTTATTTTTTTTCGAAAAACCTAACAATGTTTCGCCACTATTAATATAACTTCTAGGTTAACAACCTATACTTGTATCTTCAATTCCGTAACACTATGAAAAATAATGAACAAAACACACCATCAAAGTTCATTAAAATTACAAATATTTGACTTTCAGACTTTATAAACCATAGACTAACTAGAATCAAGAAATACTATTTGAACATCAGAACTGGGGTGGTGGGAGCTTATCTCTAGAGATACGCATTCTGAGGTATCCCGGACACACGTAGAAAATGGATGATGATGCGAAGAGGATCAACAGTAGAAGGTGAGACTCTGCTACAGACATTTGTCTCTGAGCTTAGCCATTACTCGGAGTAAGTTTACAGGCTTGTTGGCGGATCATTCTGCGCTCAAGCGCTAAAATTCCGTAAGTGTGTGAACGTGCAGAAAAACTTGTAGGGTGTTTCTGCATTTGTGCACTTGGACATGAACACATCAATCTTACCAGAAGAGATTAAGAACCCCGCAAACTGCTAGCAAGTTTTTGAAACAAGTCCAATTCTCACCTCGAACAGGTTGAGTATCCAGAGGTCATCGTTGACCTTCTGTCTGATCTGGTCCATGGAGTTGCGTGCGAAGTTGACGTAGGCTTTACCCAGCTCTCGGCCGGACCCGCTCACGTTCTGTCGGTACTAACGGTCACTGGATTACCTTAGAGGCGATGGCCAGCGTGTGTGACACTGGCCGCACGTGCTGTGCAAAGGCAAGGACAGAATACTGGCCTTACATGCTGTGCAAGGGCAAGGACAGGATACTGGCCATAGACCGTGCTCACTACTAAGTGACACACAACGCGATGCATTTGTCGTGTACAGCTACACGACAGACGGATACATAGGTAAAAGCTTTTGCAATTTTTGTTGCATTGGTGTGAGCAGTCCAATTGGTTGCCATTTGTCGTGTAGTGTGACCACACGACAGATTGCTCACGTTGCATGTCGCATGGAGCTCAGGTATGAGCCCAGCCTTACATGCGGTGCAAAGGCAAGGACAGTGGACAGGACACCGGCCTTTGAAAAAGAGGCAAGTCACGAGAGATCATACCAAAATTGTGGCTATTGAGCTAAGGCAAGGCAAGAAATTAAGTCGAATTATTGTCTAGTGTACTAAAAAAAGGCACGCGAAACTTGAAGGGAAGAGAGAGTCAAAAGGTTTTCTATTGAACAAGGCAAGAGAAAGTAAAAAAGTTAGCTATTCAACAATACAAGAAAAATTTGAAGCATTAGTTTGTTGAAGTAAGGCAGGACAGGAGAAAGCTAGTTGAAATATTGGCTATTGAACTAAGGCACGGCAAGAGATAAAGTCAAGACGTTGGCTAATGAATTAGACTGAGTAGATTAGCGTCACATGGATTTACTAATGAACTAAAGCAAGATAAGAGAGATGAACTCAAAAGGTGGACAGTTCAACTATTGCAAGGCAAGAGAGTTCAAGGTAAAATTATGGCTTTTTA
Organism: Gammarus roeselii; assembly: GCA_016164225.1. Lineage (NCBI taxonomy): Eukaryota > Metazoa > Arthropoda > Malacostraca > Amphipoda > Gammaridae > Gammarus > Gammarus roeselii. The sequence goes on along the minus strand of SDVV010000276.1, from coordinate 24,646 downwards.
TCTGCTCAAGGCAGGTGAGAGGAAGTTAAAACACTAGCCTTCCGTGCAAGATATTCACTCGGCCAGTCAAAACAGAAGACCTTTTCCTTTGTAATGGGGATTTGCAATTTGATTAAGAAAGCACTCGCAGATTTATTTGACAAGTCTAAAAAAGAGAAAGCAGAGTAGAAAGGCAAAAGTTAATGGCAAAGTGACAAAATGGAATTGCAATGAGACCCTATTTTATTAGACTTCAGGCAAGTAGGTAACTTTGATTTTGCAACCTCAGCAACGGATCACTTCGAAATAGAGCCGAGTTAGGTCTGGGTTTAATCGGGACACTACCGCGTCTTTCGGTTCTCGCGGTGATGGAGTACGCTTGTTTAAACAGACCCCGTAATGAACACTGCATAACCATGACCCCGTAATGATGACGGGGGTGGGGAGTAATCATTACTTTGCCTTGATTACGAGCAATGACCAAAGAGGATTGCGGTGTAATCATTGGCCCTCTGTTATGGGGTACACATCATCCAAGAGAAAGTAATAATTGGCCCTCTGTTATGGGGAACACATCATCCAAGAGAAAGTAATAATTGGCCCTCTGTTATGGGGAACACATCATCCAAGAGAAAGTAATAATTGGCCCTCTGTTATGGGGTACACATCGTCCAAGAGAAAGTAATCATCAGCCCTCTGTTATGGGGTACTCATGATCCAAGAGAAAGTAATCATCAACCCACAGATATTGCGGGGTACAGGACCAAGGAGGATTACGGAACAATTGAGATCCAGGAGTACTACTGGGTAATCCATAGCCCGTACTAATTACTGTGTGAGTTCTACGGCGGCGGACAACAATGTGCAAATGAGCTGACAAATAATAAGTGGTTTGCCTTCAATCAATGATTATTATGATGAGCGCAGGACGCAATCATTGGGGGTGTGAGAGTGACACCCGATGAAACGAAAGTACAATATACTTCAAAAACTTACCACCTAGAACTTGTAAGATTTCGTTTTCTCTAATACAAGGCAGTATAAGTAAAATGCCATTATGTTCTCAAAGTATCAAGAATGAAAAGATATCATGCACAGATCAAGATGCTACTTGCAAGCCTGACGAAGCATGAAATGATATACTCGGCGAACGTCGTTATATATTTTTCCTACACGAAGAATCAAGACTATTCTACCGCCAAATAACATTTCGAACGTCGAAATTAACTCATTGGAGACAGTAGCTACAAATGGAGTTCACAACTTACAACATCAAGGCAATTTTATAATTGAGATCACCTAGTTGCTCCTCCCCCCCCTCCGACGTACGTTGAGCAACTTCTCCTAAATGTCCTAACAACTCATGGTTGTTCCAAGAGAGATTTAAAAGGTACGACTTCATTCCACGGCAAAATGTGTCACCAGGCCAAATTCCAAAGAGGAACCTCTGATACGGCTACTTTTTGAAACTTACCAATGATATTCTTACCGCACGAATAATTTTAGTCAACAATGGAGATTCTGAAAGGTTACTATTCCAAGCAGAGTATAAAGTTGTTCACTGCACACAGTTAAATGCAGCGTACCTTGATAGACTAAACATGGGCAGCTACAGCGCGAGGAATTTGCTCGGACAGGGAAGACTCGACGAGGTAAAAGAGCTGCAAACAATGCTCCAAATAGTGGTCGGCCTTTTTCGAATGGTGTCATGCACAAATTACCTTCCAAAAACCTGGTCACAGTGTGCTAACATCACTCAAGTCTCCAATAATGAATGGCAGCACTAGAGGTCACGGTACCGATGCTGTGTACCGTCAGTTAAACGAATGATCAAACAATTGCAAGAAATTTGTAGCTGGAATGTGGTCACAGATTGATTCTATGCTAAAACTCTTCTATTCAATTTTCGAAATTACTTCAAATGTGAACAAAACTCAAATATCCCTCAAACCTATACAATTATTATAAGCGTCTGCTTTCTCACTCGCATTAAAACGACCGTTTCGTTAACATTTTAGGAGATAAAAAAACTGCAAAGCAGAAGTAATTATATCAAATCCATGGTGACCCACCCCACTGACCTCCCTGGTCATATTGCCTGTTAAAGAACAGGATGGTTCCAATGATGGACTACCACCTCCATCCACACCTCTCCCATAGCTTCAAACTTCTCCCCAAACATCTGTCCTCCAACCATTCCTCCTTTCTCTCCCCAAACTTCTGCCCTCCCACCATTTCTCCTAACTTCTCTTCCCAAACATCTGTCCTCCCACCATTCCTCCTAACTTCTCTTCCAGATCATGTCCTCCCTCCATTCCTTCTAACTTTTCTCTCCAAACCTCTTTCATCCCACCATTTCTAATAACTTCTCTTCCCAAACATCTGTCCTCCAACCATTCCTCCTAACTTCTCTCCCCAAACTTCTGCCCTCCCACCATTTCTCCTAACTTCTCTTCCCAAACATCTGTCCTCCCACCATTCCTACAAACTTCTCTTCCCAATCATTGCCTCCCTCCATTCCTCCTCACTTCTCTCCCCAAACATCTGTCCTCCCACCATTCCTTCTAACTTCTCTTCCAAAACCGCCTTACCGTGAAGGAGAGGAAGGACCCAATGATGGACCCTTCGTCGTATCTGCCCAGCTTGGACAGGACAGACTCGAGGACGCTGAGCAGCTTGCCCACCATGCCCTGTGTCATGCCGCTGCTGGTTCGCTCGATGAGGTCATCGATTTTCGTGTGGTACTGGTGCTGGAGGACATAGTGGTGAGGAGGTTAAGATACCTTGATGTATTAAAGGTTAGGTACCTTAGTGGTACTGGTGCTGGAGGAGAGAGTGGTAGATGAGCCTGGAGGTTAGGATACCTTGATGTAGTAGTGAAGGTTAGGAACCTTAGACTCCTTAGTGTGGTACTGGTGCTGGGGAAAAAAATGATCGATGATGTTATCCAGTCACTCTGAGTGTGGCAACATGATGAAAATATATAAGAAGCAGCACCGATCAATGAATTCTTGAACAGTGGTTTCTTAACGAACAGATCTTAGTGTTTTAGTTGTCTTGGCAGAAGTCGGAAATTTGACTCGTATAGTGATGTAACTAAAAGAATGCGTTCTTCTCGTTTTAATATTTGTTATAAACAAGTTACATAATATATTTCTAATAACAACTAAATCGTAATATAAGAAACAGTATTATTAGTTGGGTAACGGGTAACCGTATACAAATATTTGTCGTACCAAAATGTAGACCAATGGGCCGTCATTTTCAACAGACCCGTTGCTATTAAACTCGATTCTGCATGTCATTGGTGTGATCCATGAGAAAAACATCGAAATCGTCCACATGGACACATATTTTATTCTAATTCACACATTACCGCTGAGGGTGGTTCTAAACACAATGTCAGTCTCGTGTGTCAGGGAGGTGCTGCAAAACTAAACGTACCCAAAGACCCGAGAAGGGAACATGTTTCAATTGATGGGGCAAATGAGGCGCACTTGTAAATGCAACGGTTACGGCAGGAATCAATCACAGCGCGAGACTACCATGACGTTACAAATACTACACGCTCTACTACGGTGCGAATTTTCTATGAACAAGGCAAGTTTTCTGTGATCGTTAAGTGTGAACTGGAATAAAAACTCTAACAGTTTGCATTGGATGATTTTCATTTATGATTGAAGGAATTAAACAAGCTAACTAATGAACTACAGACAAAAATGACTTTAGGCTTTTGTTTATTCCATGAGCAAATACTTGTTGCTTCATTAAAAAATTACTTAAACTAACTAGTCAATTCTAGTTTGGTGTACCATCGTATTTGTGATAGTTTCGCGTTCACATCTTTGAGGAAGAAAATGGAGACAGGAAATGAGGATCCCATGCATTAAGCTTTACCCCGCTCGAGTACGGAGGTAGATAACCCCACGCATGTGTACTACAACAATGGAGGCTAAGGCCTAGCAATAGATCTAAGGCCTAGCAATGTATCTATCAACAAAAAAAAACATCCGTGTCGAGTGGACTTGATAGCTATTACAGCTGATTCTGTCAACTTTGTTTTTAAAGGAGAAATTTTACGGACGAAATCAGTTTGGGCTGAAATGCTAACGAAACTTGATAATTTCTCGGCAGGTTGCTTTCACAAACATGTCTCAAGGATTCCTTGTTACAAGCACAAACCCAAGTTTTCCAATCGTGTTTTCTAAAAGAAAACATTCTAACGCCAGTTTCACTAGTTACATCATAATCACGATGTGAACATTTTCTTATTTATATGACTTTGCCCATGGCTTCGGTTTTGTTTCACCATTCCCAGTTCGCAACCAAATGGCGCCAGCAGCGCAAATCGTAGCAAGTTTAGGGTAATCCATGAGATATATATCTAGCTCATGAGATGAGAATATTTGTTTGAAAAATATTACAGAAATCTTCAATTTGAAATTCGGCGTCGTTTATTCTGCATTTCCATAAATAATATAGAACCTTATTAACATTAGTTGACAACATACCCGTGACGTCAGAGTGTCGCTAGGCCTGCTAAAAGCACGTATTGCAACACCTACACTTCTCTGGTCTGTGACGTACCACACAAATGTCAAGCACGTGTTTACCCTAAAAATACCCCAAATCAAAAATAGGGAATTTATATAATCTAACCTAACTCAACTTTTTAGAGTATGAATACAAATTTTGACACTCCTTTTACATTATTTCTACCAAAAATTCTTAAAGGTATATAATAACGGTGAAAAAGAGCCAATGTCAGGCTGACACACGTGCCTGATATAAAACTTGGTACCATTATGTAACCGCTGCTGCATCAATACGCCCTTGTATGTCTCTCCTGTTATTGTAGCTACCAGCGAAACTCTGGTAATGACTGTTAAAAATAACATGCCTAGGCATTTTCAATTACTGACAGTTATCATCAGTAGATGAGAATTGCACTAGCGCAAATTTGAAAAGTCGTTTCGTAACAAGTTCTTCATCAAATGTGCACCCACGGTGTGCCACTGGCATTACACGCTTGTAATCGTCAACGGTCATCTGAACATAGAAATTTGCAATTTAGATATATTCTGCTTATATAACGGGTTACAGCTCAGCTGCCACATGGTAGCCTTTTTTTACCCACGGCGTTCATGGTTGGCCTTTGACCATACAAGAGAACGGCTAGAATGTCTCACTTGGGGTCAGGTAGGCTGGAACCAACATCCTCCACATCTCAATTGAAGTCTATTGTGAGGAGAAGCCGACGCGCTACCCACTCGCGCATAGAGCCAATAAGGTTTCGGTTTTTGCGTTTCAGTGGACGCCAAGAATGTTGTATGAGGGTGTTGTTCCTCCAACTGCACTCAACTGGGCTAATACGGCTGGGGGGCCCAGAGGAGGGGGCGACCGCGGCAGTGAGTAATCGTCAACGGTCCTAAATTAATCCAACCAGCCTTAAGAGTAATGAAGCTGCTCAATACTCAATATTTGTAGCTAAGATAGCGAAGCGAAACAAGCATGTGGAAACAAATATGCAGTGTTCCAATAGGTATTCTCCCTAGCAATATGACAACGATGCATCCATATTCGATGACGAGATACCTCTGCAATTATCTCAAACTGACACCAACTGCCCTGAAGTAAAAACAAATGACTGGAGGCACAATCTGTTCAAGTTGGGAGCAGCAACCACCCCTCAGCAACCATATCTATAGATGCCCATCAAAACCTTAATAATATCGTGATTAAACATATGTACGTTAGAAGCTTATGAACAACGATGGATCACATAAAAATGATGATGAAGGAGGACTTAATTGACATTCTATGTCTGACTGAAACCTGGCTGGCATTTGATATTAATAATACCTTCATCGAGATTAACGGCATCAATGTTTATATAAAAGATAGAGAAAGAAAAAAGGCGGAACAGTGATTTATGTACGAGAAGAATATACCTCTTCTCAAGTATTGCCTAACGACAGCAATGAAGTTGATGACCTTTGCGTGAACATCCAGGTACTAAAAAAAAACAAATTGTTTGTTGTTGGTTCTCTTTACAGACCGCCCAAAGCAAGTGTAGTCTTTTCAATACAACGAAGAAAGATTTCGAGAAGCTATCAGCTTAGGAAAGACGCTGTACATTTTGAAAGATTTCAATAATGATCAATTGAAATTATAATCCAACAATATGAAGCCAATTTTTAAGACTTAGGCTGCATCAGCTCATAAAAACTGCAAAACAATAACTACTCCCGAATCCCAAACTGTGCTAGATCTGCTCATAAGTAACAATCAGTCTTCCATTGTTACCATAGACGTAGAGCCCAACTCCTTCTCAAACCACCGTGAAATACACTGCATCATTAACATCATAAAAGAGAAGAAGCTATTATACAAAAGAACCAGTCGTACAAAGAGAAATTGCACCGCGGATAATTTCAAAGCACAACTAGTGGCCAACGTCAAGATGATAAAACCGATACATTGCACAAATAACGTCACAGAGCAAGCCCAATTACTCACAGACTATCTTCTCACATATTTGAACGCTGTGACGCCAACGGAAACAAAAACGATGAAAAAACATGCCGGTTAAATGGATCACAGAAAAACTGCGAAACAAAATAACATAAAAAATATCTCGAACGCAGAGCCAAACGAAGCATCATTTGGTTAGAATTATTTCGAATTCAAAATAGAAGAGTATAACGAGAAGTCAGGAGGGCAAAAATTAAATACCATCATGTGGAACTAGAACATTGAAAAAACAATCAAAAAGAAACGTGGAATGTACTGAAAATAATTGTTCCATACAAAAAAAAAGATCACGTAGCCTATTTATCCTAATCCTCGAGCAACTTCAGAAAAGTTTAACTACTACTTCGCTGGAGTTGGGAAACAGGTTTTAGAAGAGGTAACCCAGGAAGCTTATCAAGGATTACAGAGCGACGCAACAGATACATGGAGTCCAAAAGCTTTTGATAGAGACAGTGACCAAGCAGCAAACGTCAAATAGAAATAGCAAGTATCGCAATACGAAGTTAAACGAGCTTTCTCTTCCACTCGTAAGAGCCATATGGTTTTGCACAGCGCTTCTGGTCTAGTTCGAATGAATCCTGAAGAGAAAACAATACAGAGACGTTTTTACGAGAGAATCTTGTAAACATCCGTTGAACGTAGTTTTCGACCGATTTAGACCTTTGTGTCTTTAAATCTTACTCGGGAATCTCGAAACTTTCAAGTTCAAGACTGTCCTCGAAGAAACTTCTGTCCGCTAGGCGGCGCGTGGCGTCTTGCGCCTATCGGTCTAAATGTCTTCGAGGTACTATGACGCGCTCGGTCATCCGCCGTCTGCAACCCTCAACCCGCTTCCTTCCAATATAAGCGTGAGCTGAGCTGCCCCATCGTTCATTAGTCGCTCTGGCTTCGGACGCAGAGCACTCCCGCCTCACCTGATCCTGATAGATCGTTGCACCTTATCAAAAGGTAAGATTAAGTGCGCGGCGGCCTATCTGGGCAGTGGAGTAGTGACCCACTACCCCTAGAGCTACAAATGGGGTCGGCAACTATTGCCCTGCCGCACTGAATTTGATTCCAGTGAGCTGCGTCCCACGACACAACTATTTGTTGATACAGTTCTTGACAAAAACTGTCTAAACAGAAATCTGTCTACACAGTTCACGACAATTTGTCTATACAGTTCTCGACAAAAATTGTCGCAGCGGAAATCTGTCGACACGCCAATTTGTCGATACATTCTTGAATAAAAATTGTTGAAACAGAAATTTGTCGTGACAGAAAGTAGTTGAGACAGAGATCTGTCGACACGACAATTTGTCGATACAGTTCACAACAAAAATTGTCATAACAGAAATTTGTCATGACCGAAAGTTGTAGAGACAGAAAACTGTCGACACGACAATTTGTCGATACATTTCTCTACATATATTGTCGTAACAGAAACTTGTCTTGACAAAAGTATTTTCAGTTTTTTTGTCGACATAATCACACAAATTTTGGTCGGATCAAAACTCTTTCCGCAAAATATTGTGTTATACCCATACTCTCGTAAAAGTCTTTACCTCCGATTTATACTTCTCTCTCCCTGATTTCAGAACATGACGGAAACATTTTCCCGGCCCACCTGCTCCCAATGTGCCTGTCCTCTGCCCAAAAACGACCACCAAACTAACTGCCTGAGACACTCCAGCTGCTTCGCGGGACACGTTTATACGCCAGCAGAGTGCGCCATCTGCCTATCGGCCATGAAAGCGGCCCCAGGCAGTGCGGCCTACGAGGCTTTTCTGAACAGAAATCGGTCCTTGAGACGGAGATACTCTGGCAACGCCACATCGGACACTAGGTCCGTTTTGCACCGTGACTCCCGCCACCTTACACTTCCAGGCACGCAACGCAATCCACCTCGCTACTCGGAGACTAGCAAACGGAATCATCGAGGGGCTCGGGCAGGGATAGCCCTACTCACACGAGCGGCCCCCCCTCGTGGTCCCCTACCCCCGACACGCCTTCCTCACCCTAGGTTTTTGAGTCACAGATGCGCGACAAAAGACGCATCAACCTCGGCGATCTCGGCCATCACTTCCTCATACGGAAAGACAGCACGCTGGACGTGTCGCCACCCAACCAGGAGGGGTTTCACTCCCAGCGGGAGTAAATCTCGGGAGAACCAAGCCTGCTCTCAGTGTCCATGCGGACCGCATCGGCGAGGGAGCTGCAATATCGCTCATGACATTGTTCCTCCACATCTCCCCGCACCACACCTCGGAGTCTCCGATCGTGGGGGACAACATACCCGAGTTGGCTCAGGCGTCCGCGCTGGCCCGCACAAGGGCATGTAAGGGAGTGTCGCCCCCTTCCCCGTTTGCCCCCAATATAGACCGCTCCCCAGCTACCAAGCCCCCCCCCCCACCCTCCATCGGAGAGTGACCTTCAGAGAAGACGGCCTGTTTGTCCTAGAACGTTTAACAAATGCACTATCAAACTCCTCGAGCAAGTCAATACCGCCCTGCCCAACGGGTCGGCACCGAAGGACCTCGATGCTTGGTCAAACACGCAATTTGAGCTCACAGTACACTGCCCCGTAGTCAAGTCCCTGATGGAGTTCGCAAATGCTCCGCTCCTCTCCTTGAAGGCTCACTTCGACGCCACATAGGATAAGATCGCTTTCGGTCCAGCACATAGCCACAGAAGCACGTACCAAGGACATCCGACTCCGCACGCAGGTGGCTCAAAACCTGCGCGGCTACATCTTCGGCGCATCACTGACGGGGATTCTTGAGCGCATCCGGACTACCGTCCTCACCGATGACATGCCAGTTACCCTTCAGTCACCGCGTTGTCTGGCAGAGCTCACCACAGGCTCCACTCACAAACTGTTGTCGGGGTCCCTCTTAGACGCTGCTCAGTGGAGATTTCCGATTCGGCTTCAGACGCTGGACAGGCTCGCTCCGGAATCCACCCAGACAGCCTTTCTAGCAGGGTCGGTATTTGAACCTCAACTATTCACCGACGGGGCGATCTTACAGGCTAGCCAAGCGCTGGACACCTTAAGTAGCCCTAATTTATGGGAACCTTCACATCACGTTTCGTTGCCCCTGCTCTACGGAGACCTGTCACACAGAATCCCCTCTATAGCAGAGGCGGATCGGAATGAGAGCTCCTTTCGTGGCCGACCCGCACCGCCAAGGCCACGTCCTACGTTCCAGCAGGACGCTAGACAACCCCACGGGAGGCGGGTGGGTTCTGGTGCGCCTCAGACATGCTCCAGGCCCGACCCCACCTGCCCTGGGGGCCCGGGAACGCACCCAGTACGTTCCAAGGAGGGGTAGTCGCGGAGAGGGTCGTGGAACTTCGGCACACAAACGACCTTTCCCCTCCCGCTCTCAGGCCACAGCTAACAAAAGTGTTGTTCGCAAACTCTGACGTTCTGCCGGCAACCCTCAGGAACCGCCTCACGCACTGGACCAAGGCCACGCCCTTGATCAAACGCATTATCGCCACAGGCCTCTCCTGGAAATGGACGCTACGCCTCCCCCCCACTCGATTAAATGGTCTCCCACCGACAACGCGAGGATGTTCTAGAACCCCTCGCATTGGAATTTCTGCGCAAAGACTTAGTCAAGGCGGTTCTCAAAGTGCCGATTTTTGTATTTCGCATCTTTAAGGCCCCCAAGGCCTCGGGAGGAGATCGCCTGGTGATCGACCTCTCCGACCTCAACATACGGGCAGTGCTGAACTCCCCTCTTTGGTTCACCAAGTTGGATATCAAGGACACCTTCTCACAAATCTCGATTCATCCCAGGTTCCAAAATTTCCTGGCCTTCAAGTAGTATTAGTAGTTTTGTCTGTTTCCCACCGGAGCTCCAACGTGTAGTCACCGAGTGCACGCCTGGCCTCGGTGACTGTTTTTATTTTTGGTGCTCTCATTTAGTCTCAGCCTGGGGCCAAACAACTGTCGCCAAGCTGCCCCTGCGTTTACTCCGCCAGCAAGGGATAGATGCGGCCTTCTACATCGACGACAGACTACTCTGGGCACAGACAGCTCTTCACTGCCGGCGCAACACCCAGACGGCCAACGGCCTACGACCTTCTCCTCAAGCCAGGCGGAAGCCTGGTTTGAGGAGAAGGAGAAGGTCATACACGCGCTGGGCGCACGAGCTCATTGGCACCACACCACAGTCCACGTGATGTCCGACAACAGAGCGGCAGTGGCCATGGTGAACCACTTGGGCTCCAGCAAGGCTCCGGCGCTGCAGAAGTTCGGAGCACAGCTCCTACAGATCTTCCAGCGCCACCACCTCTCCCTCCTCGCGACTTACGTTTGGGCCGAAGCTCTCACGTCTCATACCGGTAGAAACAGAATGGGTGCTAACACCCCAGTGCTTCTCCCGCCTCTCTGCCCTTTGCGGCACCATACGCATCGACCTCTTCGCGCATCCTGGGAACCACAAGCTCCCACATTTTGCAGCTCAGTTCCCGCGAGCGGTTTTAGTGGATTCTATCCAATGCGACTTTAATCAGTGGAAGGAAATATACCTCTTCCCTCCATACAACCTGATTCTCCAAGTGCTCCACGAACTCGAGACAGCGGCGTCCTCGAGGTCCCCGACCACCCCAACGCAATGTGGTGGCCCACAGTCATTGCGTCTTTTCACGAACTCTCGCTCGACCTCGACGTGTCCCAGTGCATCAAAGGCAGGAAGGTCCCTCCAACATCACGACAACTCGCGATATCTCGCATTCAATTTTAAACAACGATGCTCACGATCAAATTTAATAGCTCGCTGTAGGACACCCTGGTCAACACGCACAGGCAGTCCACACAACGCCAATGCCAAAGCGTCTGGAATTGGTTCCAAACGTGGCTACGCGCCACGTAGGCGCAGTACATCAACCAGTCCACCCTCTTTACGTTCCTGTACTACGCCGGCAAGCAGAAGCGGCTCAATCCTCGTACGGTTCTGTTCTACAGGGATGCGCTACACTTGCCCCTCTTACATGACTTTGGCGTCACGACCCGCAAAGCGATTTTTCATGAACTGGCTCGGGCCCAGCTTCACGAGAATCCGCCACAAAGACGTTTCGTGCCGCAGTGGAAGCTCGAGCCGGTGCTAGACATGCTCGCTTCTCCTCGCTTCAATACTCGGACGATTTCAGTTTTGGCGCTCTTTCAGAAGACTGTTTCTCGTCGCGCTCGCAGCAGGAAACAGGGTCTCTGAACTTGCAGCCATGGCACGCACGGGACTACATTTCTCCACGAACCCTGCATGCGCGCTCTTCCTGACCGCCGACAAGTTTCTGTACAAAAACCAGACCCTCGCCCACACACCACCGCTCATCTCTATCGCCCACTGCTGCCGGATGGCCGGGCACACGGCTTGTGCCCTATGACCGCACTCAAGCCAACATAGCACGATGTCCATCGCACAATGAGTTTTTGTTCATCCATCCTACTTCCGGCACGTCTCTAAGGGTGTCTTCGGTGGAGCACTACATCTGCTCGTTTATCAATGAGGCCACACAGCATGCCTTCGCTAAAGCTCACGATTTCCGCAGGTATGCCTTGTCTCTCGCTTTGACCCATAGTACCGATTCAAGACATCATATCCAAGGCGTTTTGGAGATCACCCCACGTATTCGTGCACAAATACTTCTTCACAGTAGAAAAGCCTAACCAGCCTTGCGTCTCATTGGGACCAGGTAGATAGTTCTTCTCGCCTCATACGTTTCGGACCCCGCATCTGCTGCGGCCAGCACCTTCTTTACGTAGCATAGAGTACGTACTTCATTATCTTACCATCTCATGTGACGACACTCCACGCAAAGCCTTCAGATTACGGATTACGAAATATGTATTCCTTTTATCCTACTTGCAGTACTACTCTGTTACCATAGGAGCAAGCTATTGTACACTGTTGATAATGGTATCTTTGGAAATTATTGCCTACCGGACGGTTCATCCACCCTCCCTGGAGAGCAATATGTATTGATTACGTAATTACTCTTTGGTTGCTCATGCTCACGGCCCGCACATTGTTTCTGACCGCGTTGAACATGTATGTTCACTACCGTTGTCACAACGCAATATTTGTATTTTCCCATACTTAAATATTTTTTGGCCCGTACATTGGTTTGCCGCTAGGACCTAGCTTTTCGCTGTTGTCGAACAATTCTTGTATTCGCCAACATGTGAAGTAATTACCATCATTTATACAAATGTGTTATCATTCCTTTACACGGCAAGCGCTTCTTTGGAAACACCCAGTTCAAGATGCAGCAGATACGTCCAACTTCTGTGCTTTTCTGGCATCCGCCAGCTTGCGCTACATGATGTTTTTTTCAATGCAAATCATATGGCTCTTACTAGTGGAAGATAATATAATTTTTGTTATCTCGATTTTCTCGATAAAAAGCTATTTCTCTGTAATGAGTAAGAGCCATATGTGGCCTCCTCTTCCCCCTGCTATCTTAACTACGCACCAACGTCTTTTTACGGGAGGCAACTTCGCTAGACCTCATGAATGATGGGGCAGGGCTTAAATAGTAAGGAAGGAGGTTGGGGGTTGAAGGTTCAGCGGGCAGACGGCCGAGCGCGCCCCGATACCTGGAAGACATTTAGACAGATAGGAGCAAGACGCCACGCGCCGCCTAGCGAACCGAAGTTTCTTTTTCCTAAAAACTCGAGGACAGTCGAGGAACTTGAAAGTTCCGAGATTCCCGAGTAAGGTTAAATGACACAAAGGTTTAAATCGGTCGAAAACTACATTCAACGGATGTTATCAAGATTCTCTCGTAAAAACGTCTCTGTAATGTTTTCTCTTCAGGATTCATTCAAACTAAACCAGAAGCGCAATGCAAAACTTTATGGCTCGTACTCATTACAGAAAAATAGTTTTTTATCGAGAGAATCAAGATAACAAAAGTTATATTATTTGCCTTGAAGAACACAAATTTTACAGGAATAAATGATTTAGCTTCAAAATATCTGAAAGACAGCCTAATATTTACCTTGCCTAATATCAGCACAGTTGTTAACAACTGCATAGCAAGTGAAACTTTTCCAGAGATCTGGAAGCATGTAATCATAAAAGCTATTCATAAATCTGGGGACAAGAATGAACTCGCCAACCTGAGACCAATCAGTCTTCTGCCTGTCCTATTCAAGATTATGGAAAAGGTAATATCTATAAAATTGATTGATTACCTCCGATCAAACATGCTGTTCAATGACATCCAGTATGCTTATCGTTAAAAATTGTCAACAGAAGACGCACTTATGAGCATCACTGAAGATATGTACAAAAACATCGATGAGGGGCAGATATCTCTGCTGGTATTGCTAGACTTATCAAAAACATCGGACAGTGTAAGCCTTACAATTCTTTTGGGCACAAAGCTCCGCCACACTGAAATAGACCGTACTTGGTTCGGAAGTTATCTGATGAATCTGCAACTATCAGTTGAACTCGATCAGTTGAACTATGTCAAATCCGACCACAGTTGCCTTTGAGGTCCCTCAAGGTTCGATACCCGTCCTTTGTTGTTCCTGGTTTTAGCAAATGACATCGACTGTAAATTACCACAAAATTAAGCGAAAATGGTAATGTACGCGGATAATCTTCAAAAATTGATTTCCTGAAAACCGTCAGATCTGAATGTGCTGAAGGACGACGCTAAGACAGCCGTAAGTAATCTGAAATCTTGGTATGATAAAAATGGACTCAAACACAACTCAGAAAAAAACACATAAGCAGTTCCAATGAATTTCTTCATCAGGATAGACAAATCTGACATTCCTGTTGAAGGTAAAGTTACAAGTCTGGGAGTATGGCTTGATCCCGATCTTTCCTTCAAACACCACGTATTCCAAGTTAAATGGAACACATTAGTTCCCAAACTCCGAAAAAAAAATTGGATTTCAAATCAAGATTACTGACTCTACGCTTTAGTATTTTCTCACACCAACTACTTTCTTTCAATTTGGGGGAAATGCACCAAAACTCAGAGAGAGAAAGTGCAACGTTGTATAAACTTTGCGTCAAGAATAACATGCAATGGTAGCCACAGAAAACGAGACCACGTAAGTCCCCTCCTCGAAAAATTACAGTGGCTCAATATCAACAACAAACTGGCACTCCATGAGTCGATCAGAATTCATGAAGATCTTCAAGAAAAAAATTCACCCTCGAAGGGAAAAGAACAATCGATTCACAAGAAATAATGATACTCTGCACGTTAAATACAGGAAAACAGAAACTGCCTGTAGAGCTTTTTCGATCACTGGGCCAAAATACTGGAACAGCTTCCCAACAAGCCTCAAGAATCTCAAATCCAACAAGTCCTTCAATAACAGGCTTAATGATTGATTGTTTATTTGCTACATCTATTGACCGATCAAATTCAAAACCGTAACTTTGTCCACAAACACAAATTAAATACCAAGTACCAGTAACCAGAAAATGCATCTGTTCTTGAGCATGTCCGAAACCACCACCACCATAACTCTCAACATTGAGACGCCATCTAATCGTTTTTACTCTGACGATACAGATGTTTTCTATGTTGCCACCGATCACAATTGTCTCTGCCAATTACCATAAGTGTTAACTAGCGTTTTGTCTGTTTCTATGCTTCAAATGTTCAAATCGTTTTAGTATAATTAAAATACGATCTAAGTCTTTTCGAGGAACGATAGGCAGCTTCCAACTTTGACAAAGGTTAACTCGATTTTAATATAATTTATTGAATTATTTCTAACACTTACCGTACCATTTTTGATGATACAATAATTGCCTTATAAGCTAATATTTTGCTTTGTCTTCTAGAACAAAAGTATATTTATCCGACTTGTGTACTCTAGCATTGTATTATTCTGATTGTCAATCATGTAATCATTTCCTAGCGGTCATGAAGTGTGTATATCGTATATTGAGTGTTAGGTATGTATTTTATGAACAACCCCTTCATTATTAATACAATGGTTTAGACCCATCTTTACAATATGTTAGCGCTTTTCGATTTCCCATCCCCATGTTGTATTCATATTTTCTGTGTAACTCATGTCATCCATCCACACCTTTGTCGTCGCACGATAATGTAGACTTCTCATTACAATATGCTAGCACATTCTGATATCCCAACCCCATGATCTCGGTACTCTAACCACGTGCATGCGTGATTTTCCACCCCATGTAGCTACTTGTTTTCCACACCCATGTATTTTGTTATTTATCCACCCCATGTATTTCTTATTTTCCAACCCCGCGTATCACTGGTTTTCCCAACGCTATGTAGTGATTATTTTATCAAGATAGAAATCTTCTGTATGTGCACTGATGATACTATTCTAAATAATATTTCGCTCCCTGTAATCCGAACCGGCGGCCCCTAGAAATGAGCTGCGACGAATTCAAATTGAACTCATGTCTTCGTTAATTCTAACAGCGTATTGATAATGAAGTTTCATGTCTTATGTTTGGGAATTTATTAATTTTGTATAAATTAAAAACTCATTGCCAGACGATGAAAATGAATGATTTAATAATAACAATTACATGGTGATGATGGATGATAGAAAATTGGTGTAGAGGGTGATGAAATTGGACGTAAGTGGACGTAGTCTTCGATAAAGACCAATGTTTGGGTGGATGGATGACGTGAAATCGGTTAAAGGGAGGAGAGAAATCAGTATGGAGGCGATTGAGCGGGCCAATAGAAAGGTGCAAGTTCGATACGTGTCATTATTAATTCCTTGAATGGTCTGCCGACAGTTTTGTAGGGGCTCGGAATACGTTGCATAAATTTGACTTCAGTGCTGCTGGCGTTAATGAAGAATGTGAACGTCATCTCTGCGCCACATGTAATTCCAAGAATCGTTATGCTGGGACTGTGGGATATGATAGCGTTGTTAACTGTAACACGAGGGTGAATGTGCACTGTTCACTGTTGTCCGATGTTAATAATGTGAATGATGACTTTCTTGTTTCATTCAGACTTCGAGTGAATTTAGATGTTACTGGAGGTATGCTGCGGCGGTCTCGTATTGTGTCATGATTGTAGGGTCATACGCGTATGAGATGATGGAGGGGCTGGGTTGTGTTGGTGCGGGCAGGTGGTGCATGAAGGCGTTAAAGAGTGGAGGTGAATGGATGGAGCCTTGGGGAACACCATTGAGGAAATGGCGTGCTCATGATGGGTTGATATTGTAGACAGTGTGCGCATGTCTGCCGGAGAGAAAATTAGCAAGCTACTTCTCGTATTTTTGCTGGTGCGTGTGTTGAGGGTTTTGTTTATGGTGACACGCAATGAGACTGTCGAGCCTCACTGCTGACCATTGTGCATACCAGGCCTGCGTGGATGGTCTGTGTGAGGTTGTTGAGCAGTGTGATTGAGTGTTGTGTCCCGAAACCGTGTTATGCAGAGAAAACTGGGATATGGGCATTAATTTAATCTAAATCAGTTCTTCAAAAACTTTTGAGATTCGGGAAGAGACAAATAGGTCTGGATGAGATTTGATCTCTGAGGACTGTTAGATTCCAAGTTGGGCATGATTTTCGATTATTTAGAGGTGATGGGTACAGTGTTGTGAACAATGGATGTTAAAGATATCTGAGAGTCCTGAAGGCGTTTGGACCTAGGGGATTAAGATGAACGTATGGTATGCCGTCAGAGCACTTTGAAGAGAAGTTATTGGTATGACTGCACGAGCATCTACCAATTGTCTGAATGGTGTGTAGGAGGTAAGTGTTTGCATGGTGTTTGTTGAGTACATTTATTCATTGTTTGTCAGATGCTATAGTACGCTTGTTGGACAGTTGGATCGCATCATGTGCGTCTACATGGTTTGTGCTTTTATTGTTGAAGCTCCGAATCAGTTACCATAATTTTGATTGCGAGTTTAAGAAGTGCTATCAGCACATCCCGCCACAGGTTGGACTGCGACTCACGAATGTCTGCGTCTATATTAGAGTTAAACGGGCTGAATTTGCATGATTCTATCTTCAGTGGTGAGCAAATAAAGGCGGTGGTTTCAATGATTAGTTTTTCACATTTTATGGGCCGAAAAGGTTAGATTGAAGCCACGAGCAAACTTGACGGGTAAGTGAGGTCTTTCTGTGGTGTTAAACATTGTTGTAAAGTTTTGTGGCAGCATCAATAAATGTGTATGGAGTGATGTCAAACCAATGTAAAGTTTCAATTTACGCCATACATTCACTCCATTTTGCTCTCAAGTAGTTACGCTTTGGATTGTTTATCAAAGTTGATATTTGATAAGTATTGGAAGAGAGGAGCACAGAGGACATGGCTTGGCCTACTGCCCATCGACAGATCAGAGCGAGATTGAGAGCGCAGAATGAGACGTTTCGAAAGGTCTGTTGTGTGTTTGGGTTGTATAATTTGCGAATGGCGTGTTTGGATTATTTGATGAGACCAGTGTGTTTAGTTGGTCAATGAGGACATTACCTCTTCGGTCAGTGCTTTGTGTCCTGAGCCAAGAGTTACCGTGTGCGTTAAAGTCACCTAAAGCACAAGTGTTGAGGCAGTCGAGCTGCTTACTGCGATTGACATGAACTGGATAAATCGATGTATATGTGAAATAGTGTATCGTTTCATATGGATTTCAATGAGTACTGATCGCACCTGTAGTGAGTTGTACAATACGAGTTGCGCGAGAGTGTGCGCTTCCTCAACCACAGCGTCAACCAACTCATGGGAACCAGTGATAGCGTTAATCCACATATAGGCCCCAAACACAGCGTCATCCAACTCATAGGCCACAGCCACAGCGTCAACTAAGTCACAAGCCCAACCAACTCATAGGCCACAACCACAGCGCCAACCAACTCACGGACAGCAACCACAGCGCCAACCAACTCACGGACACCAACCACAGCGCCAAGCTCACCACATCAACGCCATCGACGGCACAGAGCTTGAAGGACTGGTTCTTGGCGTCGAGAATGACGTTGACCATGGCGCACATCTCGGCGGGCAGCACGTAGTCAGTGGACACGAAGCCTGTGCTCTTCTTGAGCCACTGCTGAAACGCGTTGTCAGTGCGGGTGATGCACGACTCGATCATGTCGCACGCCATCAGCTGATGTGGTGGGGAAGGGAAGGGTTGAATTAGGGGTTGTGGGGTGGCTATCATGTCCTGCCATGACCTGGTGGGGTTAAGGGGAAGAGACGGATCACATTAGGATCCTTCCCCTGTCAGCTGGAAAGGATCACTTTAGGAAACAGTGACCCTGTAGCATCACAATATACAAGTCGACAAGGTCATACTAGATGAACAGGGATAAAATGATACGATTATGATTTTTCCGTCTTCCAGAAGTTGGGATATAGAATGGGAGTGCAAGTTCGTATGGATGCAAGAGGATCACAAAACCTTACACAGTTATTTTAACTAAACTTCACTGATTGCTGGACTAATAGTGGCATAGGACCCTTCATTAACACAACTCAGCATAGACACATAAGGACTTTGATACCCAAAAAAGTAAGTTTAGTTCCTAGTTTGATGAATCGATAATTCAGTACTCTAATTCATTTTTCGTATTATTTAAAATGTCAACTAGGCCAAGGTTTTGTCAGTGAAGTACTTACTTCACTTCGAAGTGCTTAACGATGTCAAGGTAGAGCCAGTGAATTCCTTGCCTATGGTCTCTGTTCATGTTGCTTGGCGAAGTCAAGGTTGAGCCAGTAAAATCTTTACCTTTAGTCTTTGCTCAAGGTGCTTGTCGAAGTCAAGGTTGAGCCAGTAAAATCTTTACCTTTAGTCTTTGCTCAATGTGCTTGGCGAAGTCAAGGTTGAGACAGTAAAATCCTTACCTTCAGTCTTTGCTCAAGGTGATTGGCGAAGTCAAGGTTGAGCCAGTAAAATCCAATCCTTACCTTTAGTCTTTGCTCAAGGTGCTTGGCGAAGTCAAGGTCGGGCCAGTGAAGGTCACGGATGAACGACTGCAGAGCGTCCAGTTTCCAGAAAAGGTCTTCCGAGGTAGCGCAGCCATTCCTGTTTGAGAGCCGCGACCGCCGTCACAGATTGAGGGAATAAGGGGTGGAGGGACAAGGGAGAGGGGAGGGGGTAGAGGGCAATGAGAGGGGTTGCAATGAGAGAAGCATTGGAGCAGAGGGGAGGGCAAGAGCTCTTGAGAGGTGCAGAGGAGGGCAAAGTAGTGGGGCAAGGAAGAGGTGGCAAGAATAATGAAAGCTTTGGAAATGAGAGGATAAATAAGAAGATTCCTGATAAGGAGGAAATCGAGAGAAATGAGGACAGAGAAAGAATAAAGAGACCGATGAAGATAGGACTGTATTGCCTAAAGAGGGAACCTCAGATTAGGTTTGAAGTTGATGGGGAAGAAGGAGAGCAAACCGATAGTCAAAAGTTGCTGGAATAAATATAAGAAGGAAAGTGAATTCATAGAGGAATACAAAAAGGAAAGTGAATTCATGAACAGACCTAAGAAGGAGAATCCCAAGAATTAATGTGAATTCATAGAAAGATTCAAGAAGGTTATGAATACCGAGAAGAAAAGAACTCATAGAAAGACCCAAGAACGAGACTCCCAAGATGAAAGGTGAATTCATAGAAAGGCCTACGAAATTAAATCTCAATAAGGATTACAAATACATGAAGAGTTACCCCAAGAAGGAAAGGGACGACTCAACAATACGGCATAGTTCATGGAATCCGCAATGTGAAAATAAATAGTAAAGCAGAACATTTCTGGCTCAATGACAAAGAAGTGCATAGCACTTTCCTTAGTCACACAACCGATTGCGACTCTCCTACCCCAGCTTGCACAGAGAGCATATAATGTCCCGCAGCGTTTATGGGCTGGCCACTGGGCTAGGTAGCCAGGAATATACAAGCTTCAGCTCCCAATGAAGATCTACTGTAAGGAAAAGCCGACGTGGTACACACTCAGCCTCCCAGCTGGAAAGATGAGAGAATGAAAAAGATGTGGAATGAAATGAGGAAACCCGAGTATGAGATAGAAGATACATTAAAGAGCAAAAAAATATAAGATAGCAAAAGAGTTGGCCCAGATGCATCAAAACAAAAGGAGGGAGAAGATTCAAATAGATTGGATGCGTAATAAAATGAAAAGACCAAATAAGGTGAAAACCTCAGAACAGTTGAGATTGAAAATAAAACATCACAAATAACTGGGTTCAAATAAAGAGTGAAGAGCAAACACAGAGAAAATAAAAGTTCATGATTTAACCAGCAGGTGAGGAGGAAGTTGCTATGATACAACAGCACTCAAGCGTAAATTGGATGGAGGGTTTACAACATGGACGGTATTGGAAAGGACACAGTATCCAGATACATTCTTCAATTACTTAGTCCGATTTATGTGAGGAAAGTTTGGACAAATTGCTCTTATAATGTATCTAAATACTCTAATGTGCCCGACGATGATCAAGGATTAGAAGGAGAAGTGCTGTGTCCAGGTCAACGTTTATCTACGTTTTCTCGAGATTGCGGCACTGCTCAAAAGTGTGTTAACTACATCGACCATTTTATAGCTTTGACCAAAACAGTTCTGCAGTTTTTGCACTTTGGGGCAGAGCCGTAAATTCGTAGAAAAGAGTGTTGATGAATGGTGACTGGAAAACGATGATGAAGAATGAGAAGAGTCAACTGCCGTGGTATGGCAATTTCCTGAACGATCGACGCTTGAGTGTCCTCATATAAAATTATAATATTATCTTACAAAGATGAAGGAGCTATCGCTTCACGTTTGATGGGACTTCTGACACGATGTTTAAGAAGCAGATATCCGTTATTCAACAGTTGTGTGACAGATTGATTGATTTTAATCAACCTGGATATTCAGAGCCTATCACATTTAGAAGACGTTAAGTAAAAAGAAACACTGCAGTTGACCTTCAAGAACCTTTCATTAGGACGTCATGCACATGAATAAAAATTTAGGGAAAAATAATAGATTAAGAAGTAAATAAATCCAACAAGCTGGAGTTAAGTTAGGTAGGAGGGCAAAAAATTATATCACAATGAAATGAAGAGAAGCCATTCACTATCATGGTTTGAATGGTCGGGTTACGAAAATAATCTGTGATAACAAACCTCTCTTATACATTCTTCCTATTTTTTCAGCGGAAATCAGGTTTTAGACTGCACAAGGACCAATGCAGCATTCGGTCAAAAAAATGTAAATTCAAGGAAGTTGACTCGCAGAACAGGGCCCAAAGACTAGAGTGAACTAATAAGGTTAACAGAGAAAAAATAGAAGGAGACACTCAGAGGAAGGAGGCAGGGACAAGCTGAGCACGAAAAGGTGGCTTGGGGCTTAGATTAGATTGACCAAGCCAGGGGTTCTACCAAGTCCGTGATCATCCAATCTTCACTCCGAAATTTTATAACTGCATCTAAGTGGCCGCCGTGGCCCGAGTGGTTAGCGTATCCGACTGCAGTGTCAGCCTCTGGTGCTGCATGTCGCGAGTTCAAGCCTCGGCAGGGGAGATTTGGCGCCTCCCCCCTCTGTGCCTGCCTAACTTAGCCACCCTCCTAACTAGGGGGAAACGGCTGTATGTCTATGTCTATGTCTATACATACATCTAAGTGTGCTAACGGCATCTGTCATTTAATGGTGTTCTGTAACCGAACAGGTGTGCAGTTAACACATTTACAAGCAAGGCCAAGATTTCGATACCTAGGGACCGAGTAGCGCAGCAGACATTAGGTCTTCAAAGTTCCGATTGCCTGTGTCGGGCTGAATGCACCATCTAGGAAATGTAGCGTAAGAAAGTACGATAACGATTCTAGGCTAACAGAAATTGTGAATTATAATTTTTGGCTATGCATTTGAACCCAATGTCAGTTTGATTGCTAATACTTGTCAAGAAGCTTTGTCCGAGAAAACCCTCGGTAACACAAGTGAACGTTAAATAAATTCCACGTGGAAAAATTAGGGCTTGTTACTTCGTTTTGGACTAACCATTTGTGAAAAACTTTATTTGAAGGGATTGAAAAATACATCTATATACTGGATCTGTTTCAACACTACACTGGATCAGGTCAAACATAACATTTGGTTAAACACTAAACTGGATCTGGTCAAACATAATATCAGGTCCAACACTATACTGGATCTGGTCCAGCATTATACGGGATCTAATCCAACACTCTGGTCCAACACTAGATCTGGTGCTACACTATACTGGATCTGGCCCACACTCTGGTCCAACACGATACTGTAATTCTGGATATGGTCCAACACTAGCGGTTGGTGAGTCGAATGAATGCCAAATCAACGTAAATTATAATAGAAATAATACACTAGTTGCAAAGCTCTAAAATGGTCTGAATCTGGTTAGCGGAACAGTGGTCAGAATTTGGTTAGGTTCGACTTGCCATCTGATGGTCCGATTCTAACTGCCCCGTCTTATAAGCGTTTAAAATGCAGACGAACAGACTAGCGGTTACTGAGGAGGACTTTTGCTGGTGAATTTAGATTATTTAAAAAATAAAAAATGGCAAGATGGGACAACATTCAGCCTAAATGGTCAAAGATTTCGCTGTAGAAGAATTTGGCCACAGTAGATAGGTTATTTCGGTATGGCAAGCAAGAAGCAGAAAGATTGTTGAACAAATGAAGTTAAGAAGAGCAA
The DNA here is from genome assembly GCA_016164225.1 of Gammarus roeselii. Classification (NCBI taxonomy): domain Eukaryota; kingdom Metazoa; phylum Arthropoda; class Malacostraca; order Amphipoda; family Gammaridae; genus Gammarus; species Gammarus roeselii. The sequence goes on along the minus strand of SDVV010000276.1, from coordinate 1,510 downwards.
GACAAAGAAAAGCAAGGCAAAGAAGAGCAAGGCAAAGAGAAGAGCAAGGCAAAGAGAGAGAGTGCTCTCCCGGCGAGACCCAGCAGCTTAGAAAGAAAAGTTGAAACTCAGACGCCACTAAACGGTCCTGCTATGTAACGTTGGGGCAGCTATGGGACGCAAGGGCATCCAGCGGATCAGTAAAACAAAACGCAAACTACTACAAAAAGTAACCGGTGCATTCTGTGAATCTGCATACATAGACCGCATTGGCTTAGCTCTTCTTCATCATCCGACTCAGGACAAACTTGGGCTGCATCAAGGCACTAAGAAGTGATGAAATGTGGCATTGATTTTTCACTACATCAAATAAGAGAAAGGGCAGGCACCAAGTCTCAAACACATGTTATGCTTGTACATTTCATGTTCAAACGTGTTTAAAAGAAAACAAGGGCGCACAAAACTATGGTCAAAATTTGAGTAAACTTTTATTAGTTCCAAGTATGGTGTCAGTATTGAGCGAGCTTGACTTGCGGGTATCATGTGTGGAAAATCTTTCGGTCGATTCTAATTTGATGAACTGCACGTTCGAAAAATCTACCAATGTCGCAAAGTTAATTCCAATAGTGATTTATGCAGAGAAAAAACAACGACTGATATAGAAAACCTCGACACCGTGCAGTGCGATTCACTAGATAACTTGTAAAACACGGCAACAACACTTCTCACAAACTTTGCAATTTTTTACAGCAAGGGCACCGATCTGTGAACTTTTAGGGCTTGATTTACGAGAGACACTTGGAGCAAATCAGCGAATTCTTCACGGTAGCAAGAAAAAGAGTCATTGAAAAGGGTCAAGTTTTTTTTTAATGAGATGTAACATACGACAACTAGTGCGAAGTTGTCATAAGAATGAAGGTGGAAGCAGCTCACAACCTTCTGTGTGGAAGCAGCTCACAACCTTCTGTGTGGAAGCAGCTCACAACCTTTTGGGCGGAGGCAGCTCACAACCTTTTGGGTGGAAGCAGCTCACAACCTTTTGGGCGGAGGCAGCTCACAACCTTTTGGGCGGAGGCAGCTCACAACCTTTTGGGCGGAGGCAGCTCACAACCTTTTGGGTGGAGGCAGCTCACAACCTTCTGTGTGGAAGCAGCTCACAACCTTTTGGGCGGAGGCAGCTCACAACCTTTTGGGTGGAGGCAGCTCACAACCTTTGATTGGAGGCAGCTCACAACCTTTCATTGGAGGCAGCTCACAACCTTTGGTTGGAGGCTGCTCACAACCTTTGGTTGGAGGCTGCTCACAACCTTATTTTGGAGGCAGCTCACAACCTTATTTTGGAGGCAGCTACGAATTCATTGGCTAGAGGCAGCTCACACCGTGATAGGAAGTAGCTCACACCCTAGGTACGAGGCATCTCATACATTAGGCTTGAGGCAGCTCACACCGTGATAGGAAGTAGCTCACACCTTAGGTACGAGGCATCTCATACATTAGGCTAGAGGCAGCTCACACCGTGATAGGAAGTAGC
>SDVV010000275.1:0-34387 GCA_016164225.1 Gammarus roeselii | reverse complement strand
TCCAATTTCCCTGTCTAACAATTATAATTTGACAATTATGATAATCATGATCAGTAAACCGGAATTGTGATTGTTGTGCAGTGTTGGTTTAATTCAGATCAATATATTTTAATCTCCGACTCATGTGTTTATGTTTTCTTTACTACTTCACATAACTTATTGTCAGCTGATTATCATCTTTAAGGAAATTTCCTCGTCAGACCTTGATCATTAGAGCTTTTTTTTCCGTATGTGCTCTGTTTTTTCTTAGGCGGAATGATGCCGGCAGTCTTTTATAGATCATATCACAGCTGTACAACATAAGAAAATAAATCCTAAATAATATTGAAAAAGCTTTAACTCGCGTTTCGAAAACTTGACGCAAGAACGCCAAAGCAAAACGTCATACCCTAACAAGAACGGGGCTGTGTACATTTTAGACTGACGTGTCCACACATGCGTGCCTATCATCATCCCATGGTCATGAACGGCTGCCGCTCTTTACCCTCGCCCCCACCCCTTTTTCCACTGCTCCTCCGATCAGGTTGCGTCACATGCAGTCAATACATGAACTGAATATCTTCATCTGAATATCTTCATTTGATCAGGAACAACCAATTTTGATCTTTCCTTTCTTGCGAACATATTCGTCGCTCATTCTGTTATGAATTAAAAAATTTATTCGTTGACTGCCTGCATATATATTTTTATATTTTCAATTTACCTATTATGTAGTGAACCGGTAAAGAACAGGAGCACAGTTTGAACAATTTCACCGTGCTATATAAGTACTTGAAGCATTTCATGCAGAACCGCGATCTATTTTAAACTGTACCCCGAAAATGCAGCGTGGCAGCGAATATAATGTATAAGGAACTGCGACATGTTCAATAGATCAGTAGTCATTCCTTGCGCATAAAGATGATTTTTAGTTCATTACTCTGTAGATTAATTTGTGTTACCGTAATACAGTACGTCATAATTTTGGCAATTACAACTCATCGCATTTCCTCGAATAAATTACACACCATAGTATAAGCCTGTGATTTCTTATGGACTGTAGATCACTCATTAAGTTCCTTTGACACAAATAATATCGGCGACTGGCTAGCGATTCTTGAAGGCGCATTCGTTAAATGGAAAATTGTGTTTATGTTTTCTTTACTACTTCACATAACTTATTGTAAAATTTTCTTGAACAAGTGTATATCGTTTCTTCCTAGGTCGCATTAACTAGCACACATACCTGGCTCTAAGACACAAATTGTAAATCGAACTGCTACTCCAATTGATATAATCTAGGAGGGTTAGATTGTGCAAATCTGTTATACACGTCTGAGTAGATTACTTTTTGAGCGTTTTAGCATTCATTCGTGTTTCGCTTAAGATTATTTTGTGTTAAATTTTCATGCGTATAAAATAATTAATTTTTCAATTATTTCCCGACAACCGTCAAAACCAAGGTAGTCCATCTCTTTTCCTGTTACTTCAAGATTATTTGTGAAAATTATCTACATTTCAGCTGCCGTTTTGGGCATGCCTTATCTTAAACATTGTAGTTGGGTGCGGCTCCGACTAATGTGTACACATGTGCGCGCCCCTCTCCATCCCACGGTCATGAGTAGGTGATGCTGCCCACTACCCCCGCCCTCTTTTCCACTGCCTCTCCTCGCCTGTTAAGTTTAGGACTCATTCCGGTTCTTCAAGTAAATTGCACCGCATTATAAGCCTGCTGAACTTATGGACTTCAATTTAACCATCAGGTACTTCATACACTAAAAGAGATTGTCATATCGTTTCTGCCTAAGTCTCATCAACCTTCGCAAATGGGAGGCTCTGAGGAACATAAGGTAAAGTGAACGACGACTCAAATATTTCTAGTTGAGATAAATGATTATGAGTATTTCTTTCCGAATTTTTAAGTTTATGCTATGACAAATCTCTTTTTGGCCAGTCAACATTTATTACAATTTTTAGCTAAAATATTATTCCCTCTTGTCTGAATGATTTCTAAATATTAACAAAGTTTTGGAAAATTTTAACGAATTGTTATAACCCAAAACTCAATTAGTTGGTGCAATTTCCTTCCACCAATAGAATAACACCTTGTACCTGCGTCTTCCGATTAAGTTTATATCAAACAGCTTTGTGTTGGCTTAATTAGCATTTATTGGAATTACTAGCTAATTATTTGTCTCTGCCCCTTCTCTGAATATGCTGTTTTTATAATTACAAAGAGTTTGTAATGCTAGCATACAATTAAAAGCAAGTAGGAATGACGCGGTAAAATAGATTGGCCCAAGATTTAAATTATTTTGAGTAATTGAACAAAGATTTATATGTGTTTGAACGATAAGCAATACCCACATACGATTCTGCACAATATAACGTCACGGGTCCTCTCTTAACGCAGAGCCCTAAAATGATGAGCTAATAAGACGCTCTCTAAGCCCCTCTAACAACAAACCCTCTTAGTAGTCCACTTCACTGAGATTTAAACTTGAATTAACGACATGTCGCCCCACAGTCACACTGCCAACAGAAGCAAATCCTGCTGCATGTGTTATAGTGGAACATGCGAGAAATGCGCATGTGCCAAGAATAACAGAGACTGCATATCATGCAAAAGTCAAAAATGCACCAGAACCAGCAAGCCTATAAACATAGAGCTGCCGCATTGCCCACACACTCCGGTGGCAAGCGCATGTGCCCCAATACGCGATACAGAGAAGCCTTCCTTCTCCCACGGGGTAGCTCATTCAGTGACAAATACTCACCCAACGCTGCTGAGCTCTCCATCTCCCACCCCTTGTACCTCTGAAACTGAGTCCATAACTCTCATTTCTTCCTCCGATACAGAGCCTTTAATCGCCATATCAACAGAAAAATCCACAACAGCAAAACCGGCTCACTGTGAAGCGTCAGGCACCAGCACCGGGTCAACAGAAAATACCAAGGCCCCTAAGACAATACTCATTGGTGATATCCTCATGAAAAATGTGCTAACGTCCGACTTGTCAGATGGATGCACTTTTGAAAATATAAATATTAACGATTATGGTGCTCTGTTTAAAACCATTGAAAGCGCAAATCCATTCAAAAATTACATTATTGTGCTCACGGACTACGTCGAAAATGAGGTAGTAGTCAAAATAACCACCGCAATTTTAACGAAAAACCAAAATGCTAAGACGTACATGGCAGAACCCCTCAATCTGAAAACAATGAAACAGAGGTGCCACTTCATGAGTCTTTGCCACTCCTTGAGGCTCAAAGTTATCCCAACAGGCAAACTAAGAGACGAATCGACTGGTGCCCCCGACGAACGATTGTTTCATTCGGAGAATGCTAGCCTGAACAATAGTGGAATTATCAAATTCTTCAACACGCTAGCACGTTACGTTCCTCAGAGGGTTGAGGTATTGCCATCCCTATACTATAACAATGTCAGACACAAACAATCATTACTCTGGTGTCCTCCCTTTCTCTACTTCCCTCCATCATATGGCCATCATCTCGTACCATCACCCCATTACGCGTCAGCAAAGGACATCTACTCGCAGATAACTCACATCCTAGCTCCTTCTCATCACCCCCAAACTAAAATTCAAACTAAAAATCGCCAATTAGTAACTCCTTATCATCCCCACACAATCAGTTACTATGCACCGCCTATTCAACACGGTCGCAGAAATAGCGCCCCCTCAGCGCTTCCTCATCTCTTCTCCTACCCTCCTTGCTCACTCTACACTACTCACACAAATTCGTCCATCTATGCTTGCAGCACAGCCCCAATCCTCCCCTCTCGCTACCATTCCCTTACCTCAGTCAAAACTTCGATTCTACCTATTCCGCTAATCCCTCCCATGCATAACCTCCCTCCACCCGTTCCTTCCTCAAGCTCTTGCTCTCGTTACCATTCCCTACCCTCAACCCAAACTCCAACATTAACTATCCCGTCAATCCCTTCCATATGTTACCCCCCTCCACTCGTTCTTTCCTCAAGCTCCCACTTTCGCTACCATTCCCTCACCAAAGCCCAAAATCCAACTTTATCTATCCCGTCAATCCCTCCTAAATATTACCCCCCTCCATTCGTTCTTTCCTCAAGCTCCCACCGTCTCTACCAGTCTCTAACCTCAGCCCAAAGTCCAAGTCTACCTTTCCCGCTAATCCCTTCCATATATTACCCCCCTCCACCCATTCCTTCCTCTAGCACGGTTCAGCCATCCTCAGTCATGCCTCTCTTCAATCACCGATCTAAATTTATTTTTCCTCATGGTTCTGGTCAGGCTCCCATGCTCCAACCCACCTTCAATAACAATGAACAAAACCGAAAAGCAAGGATATCCCAAACATACAAACAATGCCACTCGAGAATTAGCAACCAGATTCTTAGATAACATCTGTACGAGTGTTACTGAAGAGCATATTAAAAATCTAAACGAGGGTGGCGTTGCTGACACAAAAAACAATAAGCCGGATGAACGAATGCCAATGCAGGTGACGGAAAACATGCAACAACTCCCCAGGAACTCCAACATCGACACCAATCTCAATGATTTAAGATTAAAAAGACAATCAACACTGGCAGACGGACATTGTATGATTCACGCGGTGAAAAAATCCTTAGTAAAACAAAGAGGACTTAACGATGAAAACATCTTAGAGGTGATAAAAACTAAAGCAATGGAGGAATCCTTCAACTACATAGAAGATTACGAAGCTTTCACTGAGTATAAAAAATATGATAGGTTCCTCTCCGAGATAGAAAATAATTTTGAAAACAAAGAGTTCACCAGCAGTTATGGCGATCTAGCCCCGCAATTCTCAGCAACGCACTCAAAATACAAATCACAATCTTAGATGAAACAAACCCGAACATTGTAACAAAAACTGTAATTAATCCGACCAGCCTTAAGAGTGATGAAGCTGCTCAATACTCAATATTTGTAGCCAAGAAAGAGGACCACTATAGTAGTCTGGCACCAACCGTCCCTCTGAAGCCACATTTTTAACCACAAAATATTGTAGCAAAGCGAAACAAGCATGCTGAAACAAATGTGCAATGTTCAAATTTTTATTATCCTTTACAATACGACAATGATACGTCCATACTCGATGAAGGAATGCCTCTGCAACCATCCCAAAATTACACCAACTGTCCTGTAAGTAAAAACAAATGACTAGAGGCACAAACTGTTCAATCTGGGAGCAGCAACCCCCCCTCAGCCACCCCGTCTGTAAATACCCATTAGAACCTAAATAATATCGTGATAAAACATAAACGTTAGAAGCTTAGGAACCAAGATGGATCACATCAAAATGATGATGAAGGAGGACTCAATTGACATTCTATGTCTGACTGAAACCTGGTTGGAATAAGACATAAGCTTTACCTTCATCGAGATTGACGGCTTCAATGTTTATAGAAAAAAAAAGGAAAGGAGGTGGAACCGTGACTTATGTGCGAGAAGAATATACCTCTTTCGAAGTAATGCTTAGCGAAAGTAATGAAGTTGATGACCTTTGGGTGAACATCCAGGTGCGAAAAAACAGATCGTTTGTGGTTGGTTCTCTTTACAGACCACCCAAAGCAAGTGTACAGTCTTTTCAATACATCGAAGAAAGATTTCGAGAAGCGATCCGCTTAGGAAAGACGCTGTACATTTGGGAGATTTCAATGATGATCAATTGAAATTGAGATCCAGCAATATGAAGCCAATTTTAGACAGACTCGGGCTACATCAGCTAATAAAAAGTGCAACAAGAATTACTCCCGAATCCCAAACTGTATTGGATCTGCTCATAAGTAACAATCCGTCTTCAATTGTAACCACAGACGTGGAGCCGAATTCTTTCTTGGACCACCATGAAATAAACTGTACCATTAACATCAAAAAAGAGAAGAAACAAGTATACAAAGTAACCTGTCGTTCAAAAAGAAATTACACCGCGGATAATTTCAGAGCACAACTAGTGGCAAACATTGAGATGGCTAAACCGATACATAGCACAAATACTGTAACGTCACAGAGCAAGCCCAATTACTCACAGACTATCTTCTCACATGTATGAACGCGCTGGCGCCAACGGAAACTAAAACAATGAAAAGCGTGCCAGTTCAATGGATTACAGAAATCCTGCGAAACGAAATTGCACATAAAAAATATCTCAAACGCAGAGCAAAACGAAGCATCACTTGGTTAGCATTATTTCGAATTCAAAATCGAAGGGTCAGACGAGAAGTCAGGAGGGCAAAAATTAAATACCATCATGAGGAACTAGAACAGTGCAAAAACAATCAAAAAGAAACGTGGAATGTACTAAAAAGAATTGTTCCCTACAAAAAAAAGATCACCTTACCTACTTATTCGAATACTCAAGCAGCTTCGGAAAAGTTTAACAACTACTTCGCTGGAGTTGGGAAACAGGTTTTCGAAGAGGGGACCCAGGAAGCTTATCAAGAATTACAGAGCGATGTAACAGATACATGGAGTCCAAAAGCTTTGGATGGAGACAGCGATCTAGAAGCAAACGTGAAATGGAAACCAAAGCAAGTATCGCAACACGAAGTAAAACGAGCTGTATTTGCCTTGAGGAACACAAATTCAACAAGAATAGATAATTAGCCCTACAATATCTGAAAGACAGTCTTTTGGTTACCTTGCCTTATATCAGCACAGTTATTAACACCTCCATGGCAAGTGAAACTTTTCCAGAGATCTGGAAGCATGCAATCATCAAAGCAATTCATTAATCTGGGGACAAGAATGAACCATCCAACTTTAGACCGATCAGTCTTCTGCCGGTCCTATCCAAGATTCTTGAAAAGGTAATATCTATCCAATTGTTTGATTACCTGGAATCAAACAAGCTGTTGAATGACTTCCTGTATGCTTATCGGCGTAAATTGTCAACAGAAGACGCCCTTATGAGCATCACTGAAGATCTGTTCAAAAACTTTGATGAGGGGCAGATATCTCTGCTGGTATTGATAGACTTATCGAAAGCATTCGACAGTGTAAGCCATACAATTCTTTTTGGCAAGCTCTGCAACATCGGAATTGAGCCTACTTGGTTCGAAAGTTATCTGATGAATCGACAACAATCAGTTAAACTCGACAATGCAACTATGTCAAATTCGGCCACAGTTGCCTTTGGAGTTCCTCAAGGTTCGATACTTGGCTCTTTGTTGTTCCTGGTTTTTGTAAATGACATCGACTGTAAATTACCATAAAATCAAGCGAAAATGGTAATGAACGCCGATGATGTTCAAATATTGTGTTCCCGAAAGCCGTCGGGTCTGAATGCACTGAAAGACGACGCTGAGACAGCCGTAACTAATCTGATGTCTTGATATGATAAAAATGGACTCAAGCTCAACTCTGAAAAAACAAAATGCATCTTGTTCGGCTCAAACCTAAAAAGAGAAACAGTTCCAATAAATTTCTCTATCAGGATAGGCAAATCTGACATTCCTGTTGAAGATGAAGTTATAAGTCTGGGAGTATGGTTTGATCCCGATCTTTCCTTCAAACACCACGTAACTACTCTGTGTTCCAAGTTGAATGGAACACTCTTGTTCCTAAACTCTGCAAAAAAATAATTGGACTTCAATTCAAGATTGCTGATTGTCCACGCTTTAGTATTTTCTCACATTAACTACTGTCTTTCAATTTGGGGGAACTGCACCAAAACTCAAAGAGAGAAAGTGCAACGTTGTATAAATTTTGCGGCAAGAATAACATGCGATGGTAGCCACGGAAAACGAGACCACGTGAGCCCTCTCCTCGATAAATTAAAGTGGCTCAATTTTAAAAAACAAACTGGCGCTCCATGAGTCGATCAGAATTCATAAAAATCTTCTAGAAAAACATTCACCCGGCAGTCAAAGACTCATTTATTCACGAGGTGAAAAGAACAATCGATTCACAAGGAATAATGATACTCTGCACGTTGAACACAGGAAAACAGAAACGGCTTGTCGTGCTTTTTTGATCACTGGACCAAAATCCTGGAACAACCTCCCAACAAGCCTCAAGAATCTTGAATCCAACACATCCCTCAAGAATAGGCTCAATGAACATCTATTGGCCGATCAATTCAAAACCGTAACTTTGCCCACAAACACAAGCTAAATGCATAACACCAGTAACCAGAAAATGCATTCTGTTCTTGAGCATGTTCGAATCCACCACCATTATCCCTCTCAACATTGAGACACCATCTAATCGTTTTTACTCTGACGATACATATGTTTTCTATGTTGCTACCGATCACAATTATCTTTGCCAATTACCATAAGTGGTAACTAGCGTTTTGTCTATTTCTATGTTTTAAATGTTCCTGTTCGTTTTATTATAATTAAAATACAAACTCAGTTTTTTCGAGGAAAGATAGGCAGCTTCTAACTTCGACAAATGTTAACTCGAAATTAATATCACTCATTGAACTGGTTCTATCAATTACCGTACCATTTTTGATGATACAATCAAAGCCTTATAAGCTAATACTCTATCATGTCTCCTATAACGGAAGTATATTCATCCGACTTGTGTACTCCAGCATTGGATTATTCTGATTCATTGATACTTAGCTGTAACTGGTTATTATATCTCCCAACCAATCAACAATTGCTCCTGCCAATTACCCTTGCTGTTAACTAACGTCTCATCTATTTCAATGTCTCAATCCTTTTAAAGTGTGCTCTGTCTGTCGATTAATAATATGTAGCCGCTCTCTCACAGAAGTAATTTCAATACAAATATAGATAAATTAATGAATTATACCAATCACCTTACCATTTTTAAGTTGCAATCGCCATCATAAAAGGTAACATTGTTCTCTATTCTTCTCTTGGAGAACTCCGTCCATCTAAGTTTTGTACTCCCCCAATGAATTATACTGATTGTCGTCCGTATATGTATGTAGGTATGTACGCGTATATGTGTGTATTTGTGTGTGTATATGTATATGTATTTGTATATATATGTACGTGCATGTATATGTATATTAGTATGAATATTTAGGTGTTGGTATTTATTTAATGGTATATTGTGTATTCCATTCGATTCCATGAAGGACAAACCAGCCGCCAACTAGAGATGAGCTGCGATGTATTAATTAATTTTGGATTTATCAATCCCATGCCCATGAGTTTCTCACTTAAAAATATAGCACATATTGTGAAAACTGCTTTGCAACACGAAGTAGCTTCAAATCGGCCGCTGACAGGAGATGTGCTGTCACAAATTCACTTTTATTTCTCGCTTCGCTAATTCAAATACGGCATTTAAAAAAAATAAGTTTGATGTGTTAGACCTAAGTATTGAAAACCCATTGCTAGACGATAGAAATAAAAAAGATTTAATAATAATAATAATTCATTTCCTGAATCTCTGGATAATATTTACTCTGAACATCAGGCCACGTTTGTCCCGCAGGCAGAGCAGTCGAAAACAAAGACGGTGGTGCGATGGCGGCGGTGGAGGGACACGGAAATACTTCATCTATTATCTGTTTCTCTCTCGACGTCTCGGAACAGGAGGGTACATGGCTTGACTCTCGCCTAGCGTGTGCGCGCAGCTACACACTAACATCTCTGCTTTGTCTGTATTCTCGCCTAGCGTGTGCCGCAGCTACACATTAACATCTCTGCTTTGTCTATACTCTCGCCAGCGTGTGCCGCAGCTACACTCTAACATCACTGCTTTGTTTTTGCTCTCGCCAGCGTGTGCCGCAGCTACACTCTAACATCTCTGCTTTGTCTTCACTCTCACCAGCGTGTGCCGCAGCTACACTCTAACATCACTGCTTTGTCTTCACTCTCACCAGCGTGTGCCGCAGCTACACTCTAACATCACTGCTTACTCTTTACTGTCGTCCAGCGTGTGCAAGCAGCTGCACACTGACACCTGTGCGTCTCTCAATCCAACACAACCAGCTTAGGCTAACCTTCAGAGGCGGTACAAACTGCTGGGGAGGACTATGGTGCAAAACCAGCAACATTCCCCTTATCCTGTTACACACACTAATATATATTACCCTTCATCTAAAGCTTGAGATTACCTTTGAGAAATATAGTTGAACATTGACGGGACAATGATGAAATTGGTTACTATTTCACGACTTGCAATGAATGTCATATAAATTCCTGCAATAAAAAAGATGAACGTATTCAAATAAACTACGTTGACCAACTGCAAATCACTACTTGCATATATGGATTGAAACCTTCTTCGACTTTCATGCGATTGAAAATAATGATGTAAAATATACCTAACTATAAATGATTTTCCTATATTATCGATTTTCAACCCCACCAGCCTTCTTTTACTTCTCCGAAATCTCCTTCCATCCATTCTCTCAATAAATAAAAATCATCTGAGGGCTTTGTAATCAGGTTTACCAGTTATGTGTTTTATCATATGGGTAGTCATATCTACCCTCGCTTTCACAATTATCTCCAACCCTGTCACTCCTGCCTCCATTCCCAGCAATTTCCTCACTAATATATACATTCAACCCTTTTGTTTCAGATGCTCTCATTCCTGGCGTCTATTTCACTCACACATTTAACCACATCCGAATTAAACAACTTAAATCACATTCTCCAGCAACTCCAAGGATTGGTTTCTGACACCAGTACACTCAGTGTCTAGGCCGTGCCCGTAACTATAGCACGGTATCAAACAATGGTAAGAATGTCATTAACACAAGCAATATCACCGGTACTTGTAATGACCATCTCCAACCGTAGGTCGAACACCTACTCCTTCAATAATTCATTCAAACGTACTTTCATTGGGAGCCATCACCATTTACCGTCAACAGGCAGTACCACTAACGTCCTGCTCCAACGCTTTCGACCCACGTACGAAATCTTCACCGCAGTCATAAACCTACGATTTATGTATCATTTGTAAGGGCTACATTTTTAAACACTTGATGCATACTCCTGCAGTTTGTTGAGTACTCACCTACTTCATCAAGTCCGTGGGCAGTGACGACACCTTGGGTACAGAGAAACTCACTCAATGTTGATTCACGTTAATATTTGCATGTTCAGAAACGATATTCATGTGAACAAAAAATAATTTCTACATTAAGGTAAGCTGGTACAGTAATTAAGGATATCCCATTAAAAATCTACTTACAACTACATCATATCAGCAATAACAGCACTGAATTATATGATTTCATAATCCAACCATCCAATCGTGTACAGAAAATTGAAATTTCTACATGGGATATTATGCAGCACTATTCTTGCCCATAATAGGCCTACTTTCCCCTAGTGTCTATCATAATATTTAATGATGAACATTAGTCGCATCATGAGAGGCAATACCATTTTTTAGTTGAAAAAATGCTGTTATATATTATTGTAAATTAATTTGTAATATGATTTATTGGGTGTAATCAAATAATGCTCATGATAATGGAAAACTAATTGTCTGAACAAGAACAAATGTACCGAGTCAAATATCGTAAAATTGCTGAAATAAAACTACAAAGATACCCAGCGCTAATAAGTAAAGATCAGTTGCTACGATGACAGAGAAACCTATAAGCCTTCCACAGGTCGCATTAAGACGGATTCTTAACCACCGGGCGCTGGCCGCCAGGTCTGGCAATCACCTGCTCTATTAATGAACTTGTCTTGAAATTGCGGATCAACAGCGAAGAGTCAATGCAGGCCTTTGATCTTGGGACACACAGGAACACCGACGACCGTTTTTTCAGTATTTTCAGACAATGAGAGTGGGAGTATCTAAAGTATAGCATATGCGGAGCTGGTCAACTATTGGTTAAGTCGCATCACTCCAGAACAGGAGACAACAGGGCATGGAAAACCAATTTTTGAGCCCGTTGCAATGCCGTGCACCATAAAGCCCATAACCAGGGAAGATTGTGAGCTATGCTGTCCCAGCTGGCAGCAAAGACTAGGGCAGTGAATTGATTGAACAATTGCAATGTTCTTCTATAAAGGGCAGGGCAGTTGGACGAAGACAGCAATGTAATTGTATTGTGGCAACGCTGCCTTCAAAAAAGCAACAGAACAGGAGAAGATGGTGGTTATCTACTCAGATGTGAGTAAACCAATAGCAATAGCTACTCTGAGAATGGAAAATTAGGTTCCTGTCGAAGTCGTCAAAAGAGTAGAGCCTGCATAAATTTCCTGCCACATGAGTAGAACCATGCGGTTTTCTTAAAGTTATCATGGCCGTAAGACAGACGACTGTGGTTGGAAAGATGATAACTATACGATGTAGGATACACAGTGAAGATATACGATTGTGATTGGAAAGATTATAACAATACGATGTAGGATACACAGTGAAAATATACGATTGTGGTTTGAAAGATGATAACGAAAAAATGTAGGATACACGGAGAAAATATACGATTGTGATTGGAAAGATGTTAACAATACGATATAGGATACGCAGCGAATATATACGATTGTGGTTTTGAAGATGAGAACGATTAGATGTAGGATACACAGTGAAGATATACGATTGTGGTTTGAAAGATGATAACGATAAAATGAAGGATACACAGAGAAGATATACGATTGTGATTGGAAAGATGATAACGATATGATGTAGGATACACAGTGAAGATATACGATTGTGATTGGAAAGATGATAACGATACGATGTAGGATACACAGTGCAGACATACGATTGTGGTTTAAAAGATGATAACGATAAGATGTAGGATACAGAGTGAAGATATACGATTGTGGTTTGAAAGATGATAACGATACGATATAGGATACTCAGTGAAGATTTACGATTGTGGTTTGAAAGATAATAACGATGAGATGTAGGATACACAATGAAGATTTACGAATGTGGTGTGTGAGACGATGATCTACATATTTTTCTCTCCATAATTTCAAAACATGCACTCAATAATTTAAATAGATGCACTCAAAACATCGTACTTTAATTGGGATGATGAAAAACCGTGGCTCGTCGTCTGTGGACTGACTCGACAAATTTCTTCCACCTCCACACAGGCGAAACGTATCGAAGAATTCAGTCATTAGCTTTCACTTTTCTTGTAAACGACGTATACACACCCATCCCGGCAGTGAATAGATCTCATACATGAGGCTTGTTCCAAATTCGTCGCATCATGAAATAAATTTCGATAGAGGGCGCTGTCGTGATAATGATCTCACTAACGTACATACTCAAAGTGGAGTATGTCCTCTATCAAATTTTCTGAATCATGTAAATTTTTTTAACGAAAAATGCCGATACTTTCAACTGGTAATAGAAAATATTGAGTAAGCGTGACTAAAATATTTCCACTCACCTTTACATGAAGTTAAGAATGTTATCCATTGAATAACATGTCATCACATGACACAAGGTAACTTTTTATATGCTCGGAAACATGATTTTTGCACATTTGTAATCTCAATAATTCTATAACTAAATTTTCGACAAGAAATATCCTTCTATAACGATTAGGCCCCGGAAATTAGATGCTGGAAAATTTACGTGAATATCGCTAGTTTTATTACTCATGTGAATCAGAACTTGCCACCACTGTATTATCCGCCACTGTATTATCATATTATGTACTGAAAGGTTGTAAACAAACAGCAACACCACCCAGGGATTACGGTGGATACTAACTGTAAATTCAGTGAGCCAAATAACAGAGCAGCACTAAGCCTTCCATAAGCGGCAATAATAACTGGTTAGACACCCCCGGAACGCTGGCAACGAAATCTGGCCAACACAGGCGGCTGCTAATGAACTTCCTCTAAAATTGGGGATCAGCGCTCAAGAATTAATGCAAGCTTTGGAAAATGTTTTGAGGATCCTCATCAACGTTTATTTTTTGGATGTTCTATTAACGAATATCGTGAGGAGACAGACGTGTATCCACATATTTGCCTTGTCGCTGTTCCGAGATCTAGAAACAGGACAGTTAATTACACAACTGATTACAGAGCTACTCCGTAGAGGGCGCCAGGTCCGGTGAGATTGTCTGCTCCATTGTTACAGAGAGCAACACGACTCTGTGGGGCAGCGAATGTATTATCCTGGTGCGATAATCGTACTGTACAAGACAAGGCACAGCGACCATGAGCACAAAAAAGTGTCCTCCATCGCTACGCTGTCTATCAAAAGGCGACATATATTACAGCGGCAATGTATATTCTGGTATATTCTGGTATATTCTGCAGTTTAGTGCAGGGGAGTGCTGGGAAGAACAAATACAGACGGCTAAACCAGTTTTCCGCCACAATAATTGAGGTAGAACCATGTTGTATTCATTGATGATACTCTGGTGTCAATGGTTCTTGTGCTGACGGTGTGAGAAACGACTAAATCTAGAATAGACGATGATGGTTGGAAGAACGATGGAGGTATGGCAGAAGGTAACACTTAGTTAAGTATACTCTAAGGAGTAACAATTGCGCTATGGGGGACTAGGTTGGACAGAGGACGACGATGGCTGGAGGGACGGCGATGGTAAATAGAATGTTTGCGAAGCGGCAGAAGAAGTTGGAAGAAAGAACGACGTTGCAATATGCAATACAATTTTTTTTTTTTCGAAAGTCGTTCATGATAAAAAGATGGAGCTTGTGTCTTTGTCTCTCCGATACAAAATACAATAAGAGAATTATTCCTCCGTGATGAGTACTTGTGCGACGGTACTGACAGCTTACTGCAATTGTGAATCATAAATGTTTATGATGAGGTACTGTTTTATCTGCAAGGAATCGTAGCCTTGCTATGACCGCATCTAATTGAGAGTGTTACCTACCAAAACTTTACTGTGGGCTTTCTGCGGTTGGATTAAAGATGATGAGCCCAGGCTGAGTCTAGGTCCCTGTGACAGAAAGGGATCCATGCTGAGGGCATTAAATCATTCGAGATCTTTCCTGTCATAAGTAATGTCGTACGGAAATTAACGTGTGCATGGTAAACAAAGTTCAGTAAATCACATCGTAAATAAAGAAAAAACGTGGTTGAAATCGTTTACAATTGTATTCAATTTTTAAAATATCGAGGAAAACGATGTACTTTATAATTATAAAAGCTCCGTTCGGGTACGATTACCAAGCTGTTTGTGTCTGCTATGTTGATTTTATGATATAAAGTCTCACCCGGTACAGCTGCGCTGTAACAAAAGCCGGTATCGGATATAATCAACGAAAAAATGATTGGAAAACAGATAACAAGCGAGGATATTGCATCTATGTGAATCTCATTCAGGATGGGCAATTATACACGAAGTGGGGTGGGGCTGGGAAAACTACTTAGAATCAACAGTGACGAAATCATCTTGGAGACGAAATCAATTGGAGGGAAAAACTCACGCACCGATAATCCACCATATCTTTTTTAGGGGCCCGAAGGCCTAAGGAAGATACCTCCACCATTTATTTCCTAAGGCCACCAAAAGTAGGGAGACCCATAGCCCCAACACTCGCCAGAAGTTGTGGCATCCAACCAATTACTACCGCCTCCAGTCAGTCCTGCTGGAGTAACGGCCTACCCCCTCTACCTCAACAAAGATTCAATCTATACCTGGATATTTTCTACACTCAATGCGTTTTCTCAGCAGATTTCCTAGCAAACTTTGACTGGGTAGCGCTGCTTGGGTACCGGTTCATCTTGCTTTATACACACAACAGCAGAAGTGCGCCCGAGTTCTTCAAGTAATGCGGGGATGTAAAATGTGAAATGATTCTAACCATTCATTCGAATACCTCAGGCAAAATGTATTAGAACAATCAAGATCGCGTATGATTAGATTACGGAGCGCAGATTTACGTGCAATAACATGAACAAAGGCGATAAAAACGACAGAGTTTATGATAGATTATCTTATTCAAATGCAATAATTATTCAGCATTAATCCAAATTTAGCTCACAATAAGGTTGAAACAGATAAATATCAGTTAATTATATTTCGGGTCGAGGGAAGTAAAATTTTGTTGATGATATATTGATATAACAATATAAATAATGACATCAAAAACTATTGTTGCAGTAATCATAATAATGACAAGGATGATATCAATAATAATAATATTTTTTTATTAAAATTATTGTATGAATGCTAATTTTATTGATACTAGTAATACAAACAATAATAATAATAATAATATCAGGAAAACCAGTTTCATCATATATACTAATATTAAATTTGCCGATTTCGTGTTTAAAGAAACAATAATTCAGGACTCTCATATTTTTCCACGTGTGTCATTGTGTTTATCATAAACACAGTTGAATGCCCCGCACCGTGATTCATCCAATAAAAAAACACCTGTATACGCAACGACTAAAGTACTCAACTTACGCAGGTAAGTCGTCTGAGTAATGACAGATCAAAGCACTCAACTTAGTCAGGTAAGTCCTCTGAGTAATGACAGATCAAAGTACTCAACTTAGGCAGGTAAGTCCTCTGAGTAATGACAGATCAAAGTACTCAACTTAGGCAGGTAAGTCCTCTGAGTAATGACAGATCAAAGTACTCGTTTTAGGCAGGTAAGTCCTCTGAGTAATGACAAATCAAAGTACTCAACTTAGGCAGGTAAGTCCTCTGAGTAATGTACTCAACTAGGCAGGTGTGTCCTCTGAGTAATGCCAGATCAGCCCCGTGCAGACTCGCACGTGGAAGGCTTGATGCAAGTACTCGCGATTTCTCCCCGCTACGCGGGGAGAAGTCTCCATGTTCTGTTGTTAGAGGCCTCACGAATACACGCACACTCCGACACGTTAAAAGAATGTGGCCGTTAGGCAAGCATGAAGATGAATATGGCAATGGGTTAGTATTAGTGGAAGTAATTATTCAAGGATACATCACATAAATATCGTCCAACCATGAATCTTTGCTAAACAACTTGATAATAAGTTATCAAGAGCCCAATTCCCTCATAAGCAAAGTATGAACAATATTTCATCGACATTCGGTGGATTATGTCTGGATCGATTGGAACACATTTTGAAATTCAGTTCAATGTAATTATACCATCAGGGGACATGAACTTGTCAAGTTTCATTGCAATCCTACCAATGCCGACGTCGATAAATATACGATACATTCATAAATGAGAACAGTATTTGTAAAAATTCACGTGAAAATTATGATTATTGACTCGATCATCATGAAAGAAACTGAATATTTTGATACCTATTTATAAAACCATTTTGTTTCAGGCACACATAGAGTAACAGCCCGCTTTGAAATCTAGAGCACAACAACATACTGGGTAACTCAGAAGAGTTGAAGCTGTCACTGTCGACTGTGGTGTTGTTGCTCCCTGTTTTCTTGTAAAATCGACCTTGTTGGCACTGAACCCATAGCTTGTAAAACGTCAGTGCCAACGAACACTTGCTCTTAGACATTGGTATCTTTCCATATATGTTAGGAAATTAATTTGTGAAACGTCGCATGTTCTATTCGTCGAAGAACAACTGAAAATCAGCCTTAAAACTGCATGATACTCTGATTTGGTTTAATGTTAAATACATGATGCGTCCATTCAAAGAGTCGATTCAAAATATTACCTGTTCTCTCATCTACAGACGAACCTTTCAGAGATGTTTGATGCAGGAAAAGTGGGTCCATGATGAGTTATTCGACACCTGTTTTTCAAACAGTTGCTTATCAATGAAATCCAGATGGAGGGTATTGTTTTCTTTACCCTTTTTTTGACAAAAAATGCTGGCATAATGGCGTCCCAAATAGAAAACTATACTACTGACAATTTAATATGAGTCATTAGCATCAGAATTCATGACACGTTATTTATTACAAAAATATTTTGAAGGAACATGCCCGAACGCAAACACAGTTATCCTGCATTGGTACCTTTGTATACGATAACACAAGAAGAAACGTTGCACTTGGTCCCAAACCGTCACTGTTCCAGTATTTTCTACTTCCGCTAATAAAGTACTATCTCCAGTCCCTGGCAGTGTCCAGAATCAATCCTTACATGTTATTCGTACCTTAACCGACGATTAATAATTTTGGGGGGTTCCCATTGAATCGCAAATGCCTTCAACGGAGAATATCGAACAAACATTCATGACGTTTCTTTCTCTTGTATTGCCCCACAGAATGTAAGTTGAGGAAAGTTGAGGTTTATTGCGTTCCTTCATGAACTTTGTTTACGCAACAATTTCACAATCCAGTTACGATTGACAAACTTTTCCTCAAGTCGAGAACGAGGATTTATTGTTTCGGTTGCGAAATCATCCAATATTAAATCTTTAAGGCTCTCTCTTATGTGACCTTCCTACCAGAAATCTGGATAATAAATTTTAATTCTTATTTCACAGTAGTTCCGCTAAACGATTTATTTCGTAATTTAATACTTAAATTAATCTTGTTCATGATCGCTTAAGAAACAAACTAAATAAAATTCAAACATATGTTCTGAGTCATTCCAATTTAGTTTGATGTATACGTACAAGAATGGAGAATAGTAACAGTATTTCCAGGTACGATTGCATTTAGATAAACATACTTATTGTGTTAAGATGAATATCTATTCTTCATTCCAAACTACTACATGCCACCTATCAGTGATTTTGTCCTGTATTTCAACGATCTCGCAATGACGGCCATCAAGCAGCCCCTGCCAATAACGCAACGGCCTCGTCGTCCCGAGACACAAAACTACTCTCATTCTAGTGGCAAATGTGTTAAGAAGTACTATATATCAAATTTACAATGCTGGAGCCCCGCAAGATATTTCTCATGGTTTCATGCAATATCATAGTTCGATATAAAATATTACCGAATTCTGAATTATTAATTCGTTTATCTGAAAGGATTATTTAATACATACAATATGACTGTAAAATGTTATGCAGTTGACTTACAAAATGCAACCTCGCAATCGAGCAGAACATCTTCCAGAATAATTGTAGGCTGTTGTGTCTTACAAGGGAATTGGTTTTTCCCAGCGTCCACCGAAAAATAACCATTGTTTCTGAAACTAAAAGAGCTCCATTGAAGAGAGGATGCGATATAGTTTCATCACGAGAGATATCATGCAGAACAGAGAAAGAGGATGTAGCTTGGAAGATCGGGTCATAGAGGCTTGCGAGATCGAATAATCCCAAGGAAATGGAGACACATTTGAAATGCCTGATGAATCCCTCACACAAACAGCAAAGCGAAATGGGGTAGCAACTGCATATTTTTGATGCAGCCAGCTTGGTCACCGTTACCCTGCAGAGCAATGTGGTTGAAGTTTATGTCATAGAGATCACCCAAAAAACTGACGTAAAACAATATGAAACAATTATATCATTGTTGTACAGTATCAGGTTTACAATATGCTGCATATTTCAAGTAACAACATACCATTCGCATCCTTGTTGCTTGTGATTTAGGACAAGACTCTTGATGATTAACGTGTATACCAATATAAGGTCAAGTGTTTTGTATGGTAAATGTTGTTGGCCTGCTTCGAAGCGCGAAGCGTCAACATGTTGTGCGAAAAGATTCATAAATGGTTTATTTGTATCGCCTCCACAAAATTCTCATGTACTGGAACCTTTAAATTTCCGCTACGTTGCACGGTTCAGAAAGGTGATATGACATCCTCTGTTCATGGGTTGGTTATTCAGTAAATCGACGTATAAACATCTAAGTTAAACTGAGATAAATAAGTACCGATTCTCAAACTGAAAAGTATTGTTCCTATGGTAAGCATGGGCAAAGATATGAAATGCACTACACGCTTTTAATTGATTGAAGTAACGTAGTAAAATTCGTAGTGCAGCTATCAGCTCATTCTACTTCACGATATAAAGTACGAACGACTATCTAAAGAGCTATTAAGTGATGATGGAAAAATGAACTTCGTTTTACTCTATTGGATTTTATATATCAGTGTTATTCCATGGAATATAATGCCTCCTGTTCCTCCACCCCATATACTCCCTGCTTAACACCACGAATGCTACAACAAGACACGAAGCGATTCTTTCCTCCATTAAAATGAATCCGGTTTATATTTATTATTATTTCGCTCATGTGGTTCCGTTTCAAGAGGTGACTGCCACTATCGCATATAAAACAGAAATCGTAGTCGATCAGAAAACATAAAAAACATAAAAGAAGTTACTCGCTTTGATCGTCAACATAAACATTATCCTAATTTCTCCACGACCTTGTCTACTATATAATACTTTCGGGTTTAGCGCTCTTAGTATAGGCAGCTGAAAGCACAGCAGCATTGTATGGGAAAGGTGAACAGTTCTCACCTGTTTTGCTCCACCTCTCGTTTGGGCAAATGTATCATCGCTGGTCTGCATAGATCCAAGTGAAGGACCTCACGATAATACGCGCACTGCTACGGACAAAAACAATGAGACGTTGTGACAAGCAGGAAATGAATTAGGCATATTGGTGGGTAATTGCGAAATCAAATGTCTTCAGATGAATCGCATATATGACGTCTGACTATCGAACTATTGACACCAGACATGATATTAGGTTATCAAGAGCCCACTTCACTCTTAACAATAACGTGTTCACAATATATCACCTACCCAGAGTGGATTATTAAATACCCGATTAAAAAGATTGAAAAAAATCTGATGAGTATAATTATTTGCATTGTACTGGTCAAGCTTCATTGCAATGCTGGCAATGTCAAAAACAATGAATATACGTTGCATTTATTTATTAGCCACTGTTCGCAGGGCTATTCAAGTAAGCCTTTGGTTTATTGGCTCGTTTTTCATTTAACAATCCGCCTCTAATAATTGTTGCAATTAATTTCAACCCGCTATTGTTTTACTCCTTTGAACAATTCAGCTATCACAGCACGAGATCCCTTAGCTAACATGCCCAGAATCAAGCGTTTCTTGAAACCACAATTACTTATTACCATAGCTGACGAATATTTATCCTAGGAGTGCCCCCTTGGAGCTCAAATATCTCGCAAATGGAAATGATTTATCGATAAGAACAGCAGGATCACTCCAATCGAAGGAGTTGAAAACTTTCAAGCAGTTTATTTTCCTTGTATTGTGCACCGTATGTACGTAGCAGTACGTTGAGGTTTATTGACAGCCTTCCTGATCTTGGTAAACAATCCAATAAAAAAAAATGAAGTCAGAATCGGAGGATTACAGTCTCGGCTCCGAAACCGTTAGCCATCGAAACGTTTGGGGTCTCTCAAAATTAAATCTATGATAATAGACATTTGATTTTTTCAAGTAAAAGGTGTGTAGTTTGTACTGGACGACTTCCTTTGCGAATTGATAATCGAATGAATGTTTACTGAAGTTAATGTTAACAATGTAGCCAAATTTAATGGAATAGACAAATATTTGTGAATCATTCCAATTTGACTCGATTTCAAGACAAGAAGATGGATTTGTTGAATGTTTTTCAAAGTACCGTTGGGTATATGTGTGAAGAAATGAAAGATTGAAGATAATTGAAGAATATAGGTAAATGGATGGTGAAGGAGGGGCAAGACAAATAAAGTAGCAGGGAAAAACATGAAGATTTATGTTGGAATTGATCGAATAGGCAAGAAAAAACGTTACTATGATTTATATAATATATATTTGTCTGTAATTAACCCACTTTTCCTCTAGGTGCGTCAGGCTGAAAGCACCACACCCGATACACAAACTTGGTGTAGACGATCCTCTACTGTTTGGCAAGACTGGGCTCTTTGGGGTTTGAAGTAAAACTTGTTGGAATACTTAACATTTATTAGCCTGTCTAGTTCAAAAATAGAGAAACGCAATAAGTTCTTTTCACAAGCTAGTACACTTTTAACTTGCTATCAGGTAGTCAGTATGAGGTGGACAAGTGTGAGAGTATGATGAGATCGAATATCGCACGGAGATAGTTTGGCGTGTTGGTTGCTCAAACCTAGTCTGAGGTCTCAGCATCATGCAGAGCTTATATACTAAGGATTTTAGGCCAGAACACCTTGAGGTGTTTTTGGAAAGCTAAGTTTCCGCGCCTATCCTGGAAGGAAGGGACGGTTCTCTGGAGGTCCTGGGGCCGTGAACATGTGGCGATCAGGCCGGGCAAAGACTCTATATTAGGAGTCTAATGTCGGAGCGTACCATTTCGTACGATATTTTAGTACCTAGAGTAACAGCTTGAATTAAGGGAGGAAAATCCCAGACACAGGCCATCTGCTATCAGATCCTGGTTAGGCATTCAGATCTTCATATACGGAGCGGCAGAGGTGAAATGATAATATGATTGTGGCCAAGGGCCAGACAGTGGGTCGGAGCAGTCTCGACTCAAGAGAAACTAAGGTAAAAAATAAGTTGAATACATATGTTCAACACCACTCCCTCATTCTTAATTGATTAATTGATATATTATATTAATTAATCTAATCTAATCTACGATTACAATGTGATTATCAAAAACAAAAACCAAAGGAATATAAACGTGAGCCGGAGACGCTCTTCTTGCTTCTTCGCCTGGGACAAGTGGGGTAGTCGTCCTTCGTGAAAGGCAGCAGCTGTGTTTTCTTCGGTGCGTGGGGTAGAAAACGGAGCTGGGTATTCCTGGACTGACTGCAGTAGGCCGGGTTAAGCTACTGGCTGGCGAAGAGGGTCGCAGCTGGCGATGTTGGTTAGCCGTCTCAAGAAAGTTGTTCTCCCGTACGTGAGAAACAAGAGAAATACACTATAATTAATCACTAAATACATTTACTTTGTTAGTTACGATTGTATTGTGATTTAAGGGCATCATTCCCTTGCGTTCCTTTTTAAAAGTCTGAGTATTAATTCTCAGCAGATTGAGGAATGTATTTAGTTAATACAAATGCCATTCTACAAAAGTTAGGGGGAATAGCAAACTCTAAATTAATTGTTCAAGTGTAACGCGGGAGTGCTGGACATAGTTCAAGTACCGGAGCGGGGGAAAGATATGGTGGATTATCCGTGTTGGTACCTGTATCCACACTATACTGTTTATGAAAGCTCAATGATGGGTTATGTAGTCGGGTTTTGAGTCGAGATGCCTCATGTCTGGCTACATCTCGTATATGGTCACCTTTTTCGCGTAAGCTTTTTCTAAATTGAAATATGTCGTCTCGATCAGGTACAGTTATCTTTTTAGTTCGTAGGATATCCTTAACACCATGGAATCTTTCTTGCAGAGCGTCCAGAGTAGATTCTCGGGATATAGTGGCAGTGCGTCTTTTGCTGCGTATCCATTTGATAAGCAAAAAGGCAATGCAGAGGGAATTTATTACTACAATTATAGTTATAACGGTCTGGGCATAAATGCCGTATGTGGCAACCTGGTCCAGCTGTAGTCCATGATAATTGAAGTCGATGGTAAAAGGGTCGTCTAATTTTACTTTGTTAATAAGTTTACGAAGGCTGGAATGAACTGTACTAGATTTGTTCACGTCAATAATCAGAAGGTTAGTGGGTTCCACGACGAAGGCAAAGGATTTGTTAGTCTCGGTGAGTTCAATAGTTACCATCTGTTTAGCGGGCCAAAGTAAGTCGTCAGTCTGCACGTCACAAGCTAAAGGAAGTTTATCTAGCCTAACGAGGGTGTCTCTCGTCAGATGGGACGGGCAATCCAGAGTTACTTTCGTAGATTCTGAGAAGTAGATTAGTCTATGCTGGTCAATCTCGCCCATAAAAGTATCTGTAGAACCTGTTTTGTAATAGTTACATACTAGCAACATTGCGGTTACGTTCTGCTGAAAAGCTTTCTTATGCACAAGTGGATTTTCGTTCATGAAAAATAGGTTCTATTTCTAGTAGTAAGTGGTTCGTGGTTAATATAGAGTACATATTATTTTTGTCTTTAATTATATAAGTGTTGTTACTCCTGAGTATCACATTTCTTAATTCAGGGATGAAAAGGGAAGTTTCATCTATCTTTAAAGGGTGCGCTACTAAAGTAAACACTTCGTACGCAGTAGTATACGTTAAGGGTATTACCATTAAGAATTTATGGTGAGATACCTTCTGAATTTTCAGAATCGAAATCACGGGATCTAGATGATATCGAGATATTTCAAGTGGAAAGTCTAACGTTGGAAAATATTGGTGACCTTCTATAACAGTATTATTTAGTGATTTTAGGTCAATTAGTTCGGGGGTTAGAATTCCTTCTTCTAGTAATGAAACGATAATATCGCTTGATCTGAACGTTGATCGAATATCAGTCAAGCTGGCTATTAATTGATCTAAATTCCATTGTATTGCTAAATGGATGTCCGTTGTCTCTACGGTATCAGCTAATTTCTCAAGTACTTTCTTAACTGCTTCAAAAGAATCAGACACGTTTTTGGAAAGCATGTCTAGGCGTTCGTTAGTTAATTTAATCAGTTTATTATGTTGTTGTAGGTTGTGGTTTAAGGCGTCAATATTTCCTTGGTTATTGATATCAAAAATCTTAGAAATTAAATAATTTCCCAAGAATCCTAATCCTAATCCAATAACTAATGGGTTTCGGGGTTGTCGTCTTCCTGTTAGTAAAGGTCTAACTTCGGACAGATAGAGTATCAGGGATGAAGCATTAATTGGATAAGTACTATTTTGTATATTTAAAGAAATGTTTGATTGATTTTTGTAGCTAACGTTATATCTAAGTTAAGATACTCCTGACTTTTTCAACATAGTCCAGATTATTGTTGCCTGGTCTCGGAAGGCATAATATTTTGTCCATAATTCTGAGCCTCGACCGTTATACAACAATAGATCGAAGATATTATGAAGAGTGCTTAGATACTCAGTTTCCAATCTTACTAGTACGAAAGCATAGCGGTTAAGTTGAGTTCTAGTTGCACCAACTAATTTATTGTTCGCTTACGCCTTGACGGTTTGCGTGGCAGCGTCCAAATCAGACGAGTATCTACTGCAGGTATCATTGATGAAGCCGAGGTTTACTCGGGATAAAAGGAACGCACCTGGAATATGGGCAAATCCGGGTCAAGGGATGACAGTGGCCGGGGTGCTGGCTGCTGCAGATGGGGGTATATTCTCCCGAAATGCAGGTCCTGCTTGAGCCAGGGCAAGGATTACAGCTTTTAGAAGTATACCGACCCATTCCATGGTAGATATTAGGGTATCTGTAACATATACATTTGAAGTTAATACCTTACATATTTAACTATTATAGGTACAGAGAGCCTATTTAAATAACATCTAGTGACACTTCTTACTTGATTAAGAGACAACAATTCCTAATACACAATTGATAGTAATTTAACGATTCCAAACGAACAATAAGAAGAGTTACTTAAACTATACAAAGAAAAATAAGTATACAAGGAAAAGGGTAGGGCTTGTGGCAGCTGCAGTGCAGGGCTGGTGCCTGGTAGCGTGTATCGGGAAGCTGCCGCGTTGACCTTGTCCTTGATAGGTGAGTTTTCTGCGTAGTGGAGTTGCAGAGGAACAGGGCTGGAAGAGATGCGCTGGGACGCCGTGCGGCAGTACGAGAGCAGGTGTGCCGGGTGCGTTGACCTCGTCCTCCTCTCTGGTGCTGGCGGCTGCTAAGGCAGCTTGCAGGCAGTTGCTGGCTGGACTCGTCGTGTGCTAACCGGTTTTTGCTTCAAGGTAGCTGCTGGTGGCGTTGCTGTTTGCAGACGGGTCAGTGGAGGTAGCGGGGAGCATGACTGTTGCCGGGTGATGATGTAATCGGGGTTGACTACATATGTTTTCTTAGTGGCAATTTCTTGGAGCTCCCAAGTTTTTCCTTTGCTTTTGATGACGGAAAAAGTTCCACTAACAGACAAGTCTAGTTTTTGTCTGGTAATCTGCCGAAGGTTGGCGTAGACTCAGTCTCCTACTGAGATGCATTTGGTTGTTCTTCCTGCGTTAGTGTAATCGGTGTAGGAAGATTGCGCTGCAAGGAGAGTGTCTCTACAGTGCGTTCGCACTTGTTGCAAGCGTCGCATATGTTGATGCAGTTCGTCTTCACTGTACTGTAGTTTGGGGGGAGTAAAAGTAATGGTTGCTGAATCGTATGCATATAGTGCATAGAATGGGGCCTCTCGTATACTACTGTTGTATGTGTTATTAATATTTAGTTGTATGACTGGTAATAATTTTTCCCAATCATTTATGGCTAGTTGTGTAGTGAAAATTCTTAACAGTTTGTTCACTTCTCTGTTTATGCGTTTAGAGAGTCCTTGTGACGCTGGGTAATAAGGGTCAATTTCCACCTTATTAGTGTTGTAGTATTCGAGAAAGTTAATTAATTTAACAGAAGTGTATTCGGGAGCATTATCAGTTATCAGAATAGAACTCGATCCGTAATGAGAATTGACTTGTCGTAATGCTTCTATTATGGAGTCTGTGTCCTTGTGTTTTAATGGAAAAAGTATCGTTCATCTAGTGGTGTAGTCTCTGAATGTCAGTATGAAATGATTTCCGTCTTCAGTTACTCTCAGAGGACCCAAGATGTCAGACGATATGGTGTGAAAGGTCTGATTGGAACGGGATACTTCTCTATAGGAACAGGTTTGGGTACTTTTTTAGCTTGAGTGCACAACTCACAATCATCACAAAATTGGTTTAAAAGGAGACGTTCATGAGAATTGTAAAAGTTTCTAACAAATATTTTGATTGTTCGTTCGGGACCTTTGTGACCGGCAGTTGTGTCGGTGTGGACTAACTTGAATGCTTGGGGCATTAAGCTGTTGGGAAGGTACGGTACGAGGAATTCATCACTCAGAGTTCCTCTCTTTATTTTTCGTAGTATGTAGAGTGTTCCCTGTAATATCCTACTGTGTAATAAGATATTAGCAGAGATAGGTTTTAATGTACTTTGCTTTTTAGAGTGCGTACTGTCCTTTCGTAATAGTCCAAAGAGTTGTCTGCACGCAGAATCTTTTATTTGCGCAGTTCGTAGTTCCTGTTCAGTCCTTGGAACTTTCTCTGGAATGTAGTCTTGTAGAACAGCGTTACAGCTCTCATTTCGGGCAAGTAAATCTTCGTGGAGCTTTGTGGTCAACGTGTTAGTATCGTCATTGTCCACTAGTAATCTAGATATGGCGTCCGCGAATATGTTTTCTTTACCTTCTATGTAATGGAGGATAATGTCATATTCTTGGATTAGTAGTGCCCATCTTTGAAGACACTCGTCCTGTGTGGGTTTCTTTAGAGCACCCAACATTGGTTCATGGTCGGTGTACACGTGTATCGTAAACAAGAGAATTATGTGCCTGAACTGCTCGAGTGCATAAACGAGAGCTAAGGCTTCTTTCTTCGTAGCGGAGTAGTTTTTCTGAGCACTGTTTAATGTCTTCGAAACATACGCTACGGGGTGTAATTTTCATCGTATTTTTGCATTAGTACTGCGCCTATACCGGAATTCGAGGCATCCGTGTATAGATGAAAAAGTAAGTCGTAATTTGGGAATTTCACTTTCGGGGCTTGGGACAGTGTTATTTTTAGTTTTTCGACCGCGATGGTCTGGGCAGATGTCCATTTAAAGGGGACATTTTTTCGGAGAAGTTCGCACAGAGGTTCTGCAATTTCTGCGAATTTGGGGACAAACATACGAAAGTAATTTACAGCTCCTAAAAAGGATTGAGTTTGTTCTTTATTAGTCGGCATGGGCATCGTTTTAATAGCTGCTACTCTTTCGTCGGTCATTTTCATGCCTTCTTTGATCATTTGATAACCGAGGAATTTTAGCTCGTTAGCGAAGAAAGTGCATTTTTGGATTTTGAGTTTAATTCCGGCTCCGCTCAGTTTTCGTACGACGCTCTCAATCGTTTCCATGTGTTGCGTGGCCGATTTACAGAATAGTATGATATCGTCCATGTACGCGAGACATTGTGGACCAAGAGTGTCGTAGAGTATTTCATTAATTACGCGAGCAAAGAATCCTGGTGCACTTTGAAGCCCGAAGGGTTCACGACTCCACTCGTATTTGCTGCTTCCTACAGTGAAAGCCGTTTTTTCGCGATCATCGGGATGTATCTCACACTGGTGGTACGTGCTCGCGAGGTCTAGCGTGCTCATATATGTTGATTGACCCAGGGAAAGGGGAAAGGTCAAAGGTTGACAAATATCGTTCAGCAATCGAAAATCTATGACCAATCTAAGATCTCTATCTCCTCGTTTGACTATGATTAATGGACTGATATAGGAAGACTTTGAACGCAAAATTGTACCATCGTCTAGCATGGTTTTCATTTTTTCCTTTAATTTACCTTGGTAGGCATAGGGGATTCGATACGGTGCTTTGTTCACCACGATATCTTCCTTTAGAGGTAATTTTAACTGGTCACCCGTGTATTTTCCTAGAGGTTCACCGGGGAGCCAACAAGCGTCTCTGTGTCGGTTTAATATTTCTAGCAGGGTCGTTGTCTCGTTGGGGTCACCGCAACTTATGTCCTCTGGCGTCAACGGTTTATTGTTATCGTCCGCGTTTAGGTCGGGTTCTACTGACTGTGCTACAAGTACCGTTTCGTCAGTTAGATATTCGGCATTACATAATTTTGTGCCCTTTTTTAGAAGTACTGGTTTGTCGCTCATATTTGTGAAGTTGACCTTCACATATTTGTTTTCAGCTAGGATTAGTGATCCAGCTATAGTCACTTCATTGTTGAGTTGCGTGTGATGTAATATCACGTCTCGTCCATTAATGATTCTTTTATTTGTTGGAACCGTAGCTATCATCATAGTATTTCTCGGTATCGTTACGTCGAGGCTTAGATGTACGCAAAAGTGTTTCTGAGACTGGTCTGTGGCCGTACAGCTAGGGGGAGTTGCTCGTGCAGGCGCAACCTGTTTGATCAGAACTGGTTTGCTAGCCGAAGCATCTTCCTCTGCTGTGTTGGTGGCTTCATTGCAGTCGTCGGGTGAACTTTCATTTTCTGTCGCGGCACGGGCGAACTTAGCGGGAGCATTATTCATGATTATACTGTCACTTAATGTGAGTCTTAGTACTGATTTTACAGTTGTTTTGCTAGTAACGTTTTCGCTAAGTGAGAAACTCAACTTTTTATTGCTGAAGTTTGTTACTGCGTGTCGTAAAATGTTCATGCCAATCAACAGGTCATGTTTTATACGATCGCTTTTCTTAAATATTAGAACACGGGTGTTAAGGCATCCCGCAGGTGTCTCGACCTGAGCTGTTGCTTGCCCTAATATGGGTATTTTGTTCCCATTTGCGTCGAGTACTTGACCACAATAGGGTTCCAAGTCGTAATCCTCAGTTTTGAGCGCAGAGTCAGCTATGAGCGTCGTAGTTGCTCCGGTATCTAAATACGCTTTTAGTTCTCTATCATTAATTTCAACATTTAATCGCGGGACAATTATGCTATTCCCGTTTCGTTCCCTTGAGTGGGACGTACCCAGTCAGTACTGGTGCGGTTCGTCATTTCCGTCATAAACATTCGAGTCCCAGTTATTGTCCTCGGCGTCATGACTTGCATGTTCGTCGGGTTGGTCTGTCGTAGGATCATCGGCCTGGGCCATACGCACGTAAGTTTGTGAGGTTTTTCGTGGTGGACCGCGGTTATTTCGCATACATTCGCTAGTGTTATGCGAGTCTTTGATTTTACATTGGTCACAGTATTTGCCTTTGGCCTGAGCTATGCGCGTGGTGCATTGCTTTACGGTGTGGCCAATTTTTTTACAAAATGCACAAGAGTTGCATTCCCTTTTTACATGACCGCTCTTTCCACAGTTAAAACACGATATTGGCGACCGGTTGCTATTTACTGAGCTAGGAGTCGTTCTTTGTACAGTCGTCGGCAAGGGGGAGGGGCGCGATAAGTTAACTGAGGTTGTTTTTTGCCTGACCTGCCAAATGGCTTCGTCCGTGTTGACTTGTTTTTCAGTTGCCGTGAGCAGTTTATGCTGAGCGACAGTCTTTACTGTCTCAGCCATAAGCTTTGTAGATGAGTTACGCGGACCTAAATTGGACAGTTTATCGTAAACTTTGTTTTCCGTTTGTGATGCAACAAATAGGTGCATCACAAAGTTCTGTACGACGTTAATCAAAGTGATCGACGGAGGGGCGGGTATTGCAGCGGATGCTAATGAGCTAGTTGGCGGCGGGGGCGGGACTGGAATGGTCCCAGCCAGTATGGTTTCTTCATTGAATTGTCCCTTAGTTATGGCTTCATTTTTAAGATAGGCTTCTGCCACGGCACGCGACGCATTTTCTAGGGAGGTCATCCCACAACAAATGTTTTCGGACGTAAGTTTAGTTCCTAATAACGCTCGGGCCGCGTGTCTTAACTCAGTTACTTTGAAAGAGGGGTACATATTGAGAAAATCGGTTTTAACTTCATTAAATGTGACCGATTTGCCAGGATAACACGTGAGAAGTTTTATTGCATCTCCCCTCTTCTTGTCTATGAGGGAGAACAAAATTTGCAATTTTTTATCGTCCGCGGCAATGTTGTTTTGTAAGAAATGATTCTCGACTGTACGTAAAAACGTACGTGCATCCAGCTCGGATTTAAAATACGCTTCGCCCTTTCTGGGATTAACGGCAAACTTAGGGAGATCATGAAGTATCGTTAGCGTGTTAACTGCCATTTTGGCAAAAAGTACTGAACGTAAAGTAATATAAAGTTATTTTATAGCTTCACACTTTTCACTTGTGTCTCGCACGATACCACTTTATTTCACACTTGTTTTTTACAATGTCAGTTATTTAACGTGCTTAATATACTGAAGGTTTTTACGGAGTTCGCCGTGTAGTACGTTCTGCTCCTCGCTGTTCCTTGTAGTCGGACGCGATGCTTTCCTTGTAGTCGGAAGTGATGCTCTCCTTGTCTCTCATCTGATGTCTTGTCGTCTTCACTTTTTCGAGGTGTTTATTTATCGTTTACTGTGTATGGTATATTTAAAGTCTGACTACAGATCCTGTGCGGGCAGCGCCAATGTAGACGATTCTCTACTGTTTGGCAAGACGGGGCTTTTTGGGGTTTGAAGTAAAACTTGTTGGAATACTTAACATTTATTAGCCTGTCTAGTTCAAAAATAGAGAAACGCAATAAGTTCTTTTCGCAAGCTAGTACACTTTTAACTTGCTATGAGGTAGTCAGTGTGAGGTGGACAAGTGTGAGAGTATGAAGAGATCGAATATCGCACGGAGATAGTTTGGCGTGTGTGGTGCTCAAACCTAGTATGAGGGCTCAGCCTCATGCAGAGCTTATATACTAAAGATTGTAGGCCAGAACACCTTGAGGTGTTTTTGGAAAGCTAAGGGGCCGCGCCTATCCTGGAAGGAAGGGACGGTTCTCTGGAGGTCCTGGGGCCGTGAACATGTGGCAACCAGGCCGGGCAAAGGCTCTATAGTAGGAGTCTAATGTCGGAGCATACCATTACATATGATATTTTACTACCTAAAGTAACAGCTTGAATTAAGGGAGGAAAATCCCAGACACAGGCCATCTGCTATCAGATCCTGGTTAGGCATTCAGATCCTCATATACGGAGCGGCAGAGGTGAAATGATAATATGATTGCGGCCAAGGGCCAGACGGTGGGTCGGAGCCGTCTCGACTCAAGGAGAACTAAGGTAAAAAATAAGTTGAAAACATATGTTCAACACACCTTAAACGCTGAATACATGCGTGCCGTAATTTCTGCTGCGTAATTCTCCCACATGGTATAATAGATCCTTGGAGGGGTAAACAAGTTGCTGAATGGCATGTACGCGTCGCGGCCAAAGAATAGGTAGGAAGGTGTGTTTTCCACAACCGTGTGATACGCGGTATTCATGGCCAGTGTGGCCTATGGGAGGTTCTTTTTCCATGACATTTGGTCGTTCGAAGCCATTTGCGATAAGGATGTTTTTCAAGGTGCGATGTGCCACTTCGACAGCTCCGTTCCCTTGAGGGTTAAATGCTGTCGTGGTTCGACTTATGGTTCCGAGTCTCTTGCACACATCCTGAAATAGTGCGGACGTCACCTCGGTCCCTCGGTCTGAAACCAAGTTTACGATGGCCCCGTATGTGGTCACGAATTCCAGAAACCTTTCTGTCACTTCCTGCGTTGGTTTACTGCGCAGGGGATACGTCACTAGAAATTTTGTTAGGTGATCTACCATCGTTAAAACGCAGCAGTAACCCTAGAGACTTACTGGTAGCTTCGTTAGGTCTACACCCACGCGTTCCAGAGATCTTGTTATTTCGGAGAACTCACCCATCGGTGGGATAATCCTGCCGTGAGGCTTGCATCGCTGACATACCAAACATGTTTTTATATATTCGTTTGTATCAGCGATAATGTTCAGCCAGTAATATTGACCACATGCGCGTTTCCATGTGCGCAGGTTACCTTGATGTCCTCCTATCCTGGAGTCGTGCACCATGGTTAAGGCATATTTCTTTAGTGATGTAGGAATTACGATCGTTTCGTATGTTATGTGCGGTTTCCTCATGACCACTCGTTTTTTGAGTAAACCTTCTTCAACTAAAAAATCCGAGTCCGTCGCTCATTTGGGGATGTCTTCGTCTACTTCCCCGCCGAAGAACCTTCGAATCGAACCCCACGTGTCATCTTGACCTTGTTCGGCGATAACGTTGTCTCTTGTTAGCTTTTCCTGAGCGATCTTGATGCTGACTTCTTCGGCTTCGCCTTCTTCGGTGGGGACGAAAACTTCCTCGCTTTCTCCGCTGTTATCCTCTTCCGGGTCGGGGTTCCTGAACAGAGCATGAGGTACATGGTGTAGGTGGCCCTCCTTGTATTCCACCTTATAATCGTATTGGCTTAGGAACAAGGCCCACGGTGCCAGACGATTATTGTTACTGTTCTTATACTGGAAAATGCTTCAAAGTGCCGTGTGATCCGTTATCACCTTGAACTTACGCTCGGCCAAGTACGGATGAAAGTGTCTCACGCTGTCAACCACCGCGAGCGCTTCTAATTCGGTGACTGCGTACCTCCCTTCTGCGCCTTTTAGCTTGCGTGAGTAACACGCTATCGGGAACTCAACTCCGTCATGCTTTTGATTGAGGACTGCTGCAATGACCACCTGTGATGCGTCTGTATGGAGCACGCAACACTGGGCACTAGACATTTTGTCCTTTAGTGTTAAAAAGTCTTCCTCCTGGTCTTCCGTCCACGCGAATTTTGTATTTTTCTTGGTCAGGTGGGTTAATGGTGCTGCTGTTTCCGATAAAGTTGAAATACACCGGCCGTAGAACCCTACCATTCCTAGAAATTGCTTGGTTTTCCTTGCAGTAGTTGGTCTAGGGTATTTCTGCATGGACTCGATGTTGGTTTTGGTTGGCCGGGCCCTGTCTCAATCAATTATGTGCCCTAGGAAGTTTACTTGGGTTCTAAGGAAAACACATTTTTTAAATCCAATTTTCATTCCTGCATGTTGAAAGTCCTTCAAGATCTCCTCTAGGCGTTCGAAGTGTTCCTCCACAGTTTCCGCGTTCATACAGATGTCGTCTTGAAATGCCATTGCGTAGTTTCCCAGACCGAGATGTCCCTTCAAGATGGTGCACGCCGTTCTTTGGTACTTAAAGCCGCTTCCCGACGCTCCCATCGGCATTCTTAGGTATTCGTAATGTCCCGACTCGGCTTCGAACGCAGTGTACTTGCAGCTCTCTTTGCTCAATGGGCCTTATTGGAATGCTGACGCACTGTCGATTATGCTATAAATTGCGTGTCCTCCCATTTGCTCCACTGAGTTTATTATGTTAGCAATAGTGAACTTTTCCTTGCCTGAAACAGCGGTTCAAACGGCGGTAATCGATTACGATCCTTGCCGAGCCATCCGGTTTCTTTACGATCACAACGGGAGCACTTCAGGGTGACGTTGATTCTTGGATTATTCCGGCTTAAACCATTTTCGCAACATATTCTTCGAGTATTTGCTTATGCGCGAATGGCAAGCGCCATTGCTTCACGTTTATCGGGGTCTCGTTCGTTACTCGGATGTGGTGCTTGTAGTCTACTAGATGCCCGATATCTGTGTACGGAGCAGGAATTGTACTCTTATATTTCCACAATAATTGCTTCAGCTTGTCGCCGGTGTCCGGGTTTAGGTGGCTGACATCCACGTTGTCGATTTGCATGACGATGGCGGCGTCTTTGTCGTCTTCTTCATTGCAGTGCTCCTCGATATTTTCGCTATCGTTGCAAAAGAGAACAGTTTCGTCTTCCTCTTCCTCGTAAAGGCCCTGTATGCTTGCCATCCTGGTCCCTCCTCGCAATGTAAGTGGACGATCGTCAAAGTTGGCTTATACTATGTGCACGCAATGATCCTTGACCACACACACCGTACTCGCCGCAGCTCCGTCGTAAATTGTGAATGGCACCGCTAATACGGAGATGCGAACGGAGTGACCAGGAATAATGGATACAAAATTGTTGGCAAGCGTTTTACACTCGATATCACGCGTAATTTCTTCACGTATAGGGTTGTCGAAGATTGGAACAGACTTCCCGCGGAAGTTGTGAACA